>JAQQPU010003965.1:31421-50174 GCA_029168905.1 Artemia sp. Kazakhstan ARC1039 | reverse complement strand
CGTCAGCGATAACACGTTTTCTGCTTGAAGTAGCAAGTTTTCTGTCAAGATACTTTTTTTTCTTAGAAGTAACAATTTTTCGTTATGATAACAAGTTTTCTGGTCGAACTATTAAGTTTTCTGCCAAAGATACCAAATTTTTTCGTAGAAGTAACAATTTTTTGATTGTGATAACAACTTTACTGTCAGAAGTAGCAAGTTTTCTTTAACACAAACAAACCTTCTCATCAAAGTAACAACATTCTTCTTTAATACTATCAAACGTTTACTTAACACACATAATTTTTTCTTAGAAATAATGTTCTTCATCAGTGATATCACGATTTCTGTTCGAACTAGCAAGTTTTCTACCAAAGATACCAAATTTTTTTCTTAGAAGTAACAATTTTTTGATTGTGATAACAACTTTTCTGTCAGACGTACCAAGTTTTACTTAACACACACAATTTTCTCTTAGATATAATATTTTTCATCAGTACTATTACTTTTTTGGTTTTAACTAGAAAGTTTTCAACCAAAGATACCAAATTTTTTCTTAGAAATAACAATTTTTTGATTGTGATAACAACTTTTTATGTCAGAAGTAGCAAGTTTTGCTTAACACTAACAAATCTTCTCATCAAAGTAACAACATTCTTCTTTAATACTACCAAACGTTTAATTAACACTAACAGATTTTCTCTTCGAATCATCAACTTTTCTTTAATACTAACATACTTTTACTTAAACACTCAAATTTCTCTTAGAAATAACACTTTTCGTCAGCGTTATCACGTTTTCTGATTTAAGTAGCAAGTTTTCTTTTAAAGATACTTTATTTCTTAGAAGTAACAATTTTTCATAATGATAACAAGTTTTCTTTTCGAACTAGCAAGTTTTCTGCCAAAGATACCAAATTTTTTCTTAGAAGTAACAATTTTTCGTTCTGATAACAAGTTTCCTGGTCGAACTATTAAGTTTTCTGCCAAAGATACCAATTTTTTTCGTAGAAGTAACAATTTTTTGATTGTGATAACAACTTTACTGTCAGAAGTAGCAAGTTTTCCTTAACACAAACAAACCTTCTCATCAAAGTAACAACATTCTTCTTTAATACTATCAAACGTTTACTTAACACACACAATTTTCTCTTAGAAATAATGTTCTTCATCAGTGATATCACGCTTTCTGTTCGAACTAGCAAGTTTTCTACCAAAGATACCAAATTTTTTTCTTAGAAGTAACAATTTTTTGATTGTGATAACAACTTTTCTGTCAGAAGTAGCAAGTTTTACTTAACACACACAATTTTCTCTTAGAAATAATATTTTTCATCAGTACTATTACTTTTTCGGTTTGAACTAGAAAGTTTTCTACCAAAGATACCAAATTTTTTCTTAGAAATAACAATTTTTTTATTGCGATAACTACTTTTTATGTCAGAAGTAGCAAGTTTTGCTTAACACTAACAAATCTTCTCATCAAAGTAACAACATTCTTCTTTAATACTACCAAACGTTTACTTAACACTAACAGATTTTCTCTTCGAATCATCAACTTTTTTTTAATACTAACATACTTTTACTTAAACACTCAAATTTCTCTTAGAAATAACACTTTTCGTCGGCGTTATCACGTTTTCTTATTTAAGTAGCAAGTTTTCTTTTAAAGATACTTTTTTTCTTAGAAGTAACAATTTTTCATAATGATAACAAGTTTTCTTTTCGAACTAGCAAGTTTCCTGCCAAAGATACCAAATTTTTTCTTAGAAGTAACAATTTTTTTGATTGTGATAACAATTATCTGTCAGAAATAGCAGACTATCCCTAAAACTAACAAATCTTCGCATCGAAGGAACAACTTTTTCTAAATACTAATAAACTTTTACGTAACAGTATCAAATTTCTCTTAGAACTAACAGGTTTTGAACAAGTTTTCTTTCAAACTTAGGTTTCTCTACGTTTAAGTTAGGTTCATCTAACCTCCAAAACCATAGGTTAGGTTAGCTTAAGTATAAATAAATATTAAAAAATAAATAGAAACATTTCTACATGTTTAAGTTCAGTTAGGTTAGGTATAAATAAATATTAATAAATAAATAGAAAAATTTCTCCATGTTTAAGTTAGGATAGGTTAGCTTAGCTTTTCAAGAGCGCTCGTTAGTTTTAAAGAAGAATGTTGATACTTTGATGAGAACGTTTGTTAGTGTTAAGCAATACTTGCTACTTCTGCCAGAAAAGTTGTTAACACAATCAAAAAATTATTACTTATAAGAAAAATTTGGTACCTTTGGTAGAAAACTTGCTAGCTAGAACAGAAAAACGTGATATCACTGATGAAAAATATTATTTCCAAGAGAAATTTGTGTGTGTTAAGTAAAAGTATGTTAATTTTAAGGTAAAATATTGTTACTTTGATGAGAAGGTTTGTTAATGTTAAGCAAAACTTGCTATTTGTGACAGAAAAGTTGTTGTCACAATCAAAAAATGTTTACTTCTAAGAAAAAATTTGGTATCTTTGGTAGAAAACTTGCTAGTTCGAACAGAAAAACTTTTATCACTGATGAAAATATTATTTCCAAGAGAAATTTGTGGGTGCAGTAAAAGTATGTTAGTTTCAAGATAAAATATTTTTACTTTGATGAGAAAATTTGTTAGTGTTAAGCAAAACTTGCTACTTGTGACAGAAAAGTTGTTATCACAATCAAAAAATTATTACTTCTAAGAAAAAATTTTGTACCTTTGGTAGAAAACTTGCTAGTTCGAACAAAAAAGTGTTATCACTGATGAAACTGGAGGGGGCCCCTTTGGGAAGCTCGGGGGGCCTTTGGGGGCCCGGGAGGATGGGGCCCTTTGGGGTCGGGGGGTGTGGTCCTTTGAGATTGAGGTAGGGGACATCACACCATTGTTCAAATGGAACTTGTGTATTATAACGACCACAGAGTTTCCCCCCAAATCATCTTCTAAAATGTCTCAAACAGTTTCACCCACATCATCTTCTAAAATATCTCAAATGGTTTCACCCAAATAATCCCCTAAAAGCAATTTCTGCGTGTTCCTTTGTTTCGGCATCCCTGCGCTGTCATATTTGAAATTCCTAGGAAACCCTTTCCCGCGTGAAATATATTCATCTCGAAGGTGTTCGTAGCTACACTATTAAGGTTTAGATAGAATATTAATTCATCTCTCTGACTTAAAGATCAGAGAAGCCATATTTAAAAATAGAATATCAATTTATCTCGGTCACTAAAGATCAGAGAAGCCATATTTAAAAATAGAATTTCTATCTCTTTAGAGTCCCGTATAATTCCTAGGAAACAAGTGATGTTATTTCTAATTCCGATTGCTTCGATAGAATATCAAAGAATTTATCACTAAGTCTAAAGACCAGAGAAGCCATATTTAAAAATAGAATTTCTATCTCTTTAGAGTCCCGTATAATTCCTAGGAAACAAGTGATGTCATTTCTAATTCCATTAGTGGATCAATAATTCCCCTTAGAAACATTAAATAAATCACCCTTTCATGGATCAATAATTCCCCTTAGAAACAATAAATAAGTTCCCCTTTCGTGGATCAATTCATTCCCCTCGATTATGTAATCAATTTCTCGCCAATCCAGTTCCCCTCGAGTCGATCAATACATTGTTCCTGTCAATGCGCATGTGCAAACTTCGCCCCAGAGTCATTACACCTAGAAACAACAAATAAATAGACCTTGAAAAGGGGGGCATTGACCCTATTAGACTCGATCAATAATCCTTGAATAAATTATGTTAGCTTGGCGTTAGGCTCAATTGTAGATGGCAGCAGTGGTGTAGGTGAAAATACTGCCGGATGAGGATTGTTCACACTCCTCCTTCGATCTTACAACTATAAAATGTATACTCCATACCAGTGTCGGTAGAAGGGTGTCACAGCATACCTACGTCACCCTCCAGGGTGTCTTAATATTATCTAACCGTCCAGAAAAACGTTGTATGTGTTAATGTGTTAATAATCGATCGAACATCTCCTTCGATCTTATAGATACAATAATAAGATTCGCACTCCATACCTACGTAGGTAGAAGGTGTCACAGCATACATACGTCACCTTCCAGAGGGTCTTACTATTAGAACTACTTCTACTAGTATTTCTACTGCTACTACTACTACTACTACTACTACTACTACTACAACTACTACTACTACTACTACTACTACTACCACTACTACTACTACTACTATTACTACTACTACTACCACTACAACTACTACTACTACTACTACTACTATTACTATTACTACTACTACTACTACTACCGCTACTACTACTACTACTTCTTTTTTTTAAATATTATTAAAGATTGTTTTCTCTCTATGCATTCTATTTTCTTTTCGTTTACATAGATTAAGAGGGTAACATAAATGCATATTAAAACATTTTTTTTTAATTCTTGGTCAATGAAGATTCATCAACACTAAAAAGGCCAGAAGAGATGATGAATACATTTTTGAAGACTTTTTTGGGGAAGAGGACATGCACTATCCTGTCCATGTTTATTGTGATGTACTCGATGATCTTTTGAACATAGTTAAGACCATTCAGAACCCTCAGGAATTGGCCAGTTCACCCATTGAAAACGTATGAAAAAATTATATTATTTTGAAATCAAATGCTTTGGTGCATGAAGACCATTGCAATATGGTACCTCCGTTGTCTAGATTGATAGATGCGGTCACCTTCATACCTACCTTGATACATGCGATTGCATTCATACCTACATTGATAGAAATGGTCACTCTCACACCTACGTTGGTAGAAGGGTTTCACGGCAAAGACAGGTCACTCCCATGGGTTCTTAACACACATTGCCACCCAGAAAAAAAGAAACGTTGCAAATGTTTGTATTAATAGTTTTTTGTATGCATGTGTTTTAAATGATATGAAAACAGAGCTCGTTGATATTTCTTTTTTTCAGTTTTATAAAACTGTATCAATTTCAAAGATAAAATAGATTCTATTATTATTAGTCTAAGTTAGTCTAGCTGAATTGTCACCGCCATCTCAGGGGACGTAAAACTTTTTTGACGGTATGGAAATACTTTTATATTTAACACTAGTACTTTTCCACGATAATCACCTTATTGAATTGCCCTCCTATAACAAGGACCTAGAAAGGTGTGAGAAAATTTCGAAAGACTGTTTCGGAGAGGTGAGTGATGATAATGTGTTGCATAATAATCACCGTAATGAATTTCCCTCTAATAAAAATGACGATTCAGATCAGACTGATCAATTTTTGAAAGATTGCTTTGGAGAGGTGAATGTGACTCCCCTTAGTATTTCAACGAAGGGTTTGGATGTTAGTTCTGCTCAGCCAGGTGCCTTTGAAGAGCAGGGTTTATAAGAGGATGATTTTGGCTGGATTGACAACATCAGTCCAAACAAACATAATTTTTTAGGATTACTCTGGAGAGGCGGTTGTAGCTCCCCCTAATATTTCAATGGACATTATCTCACATCAGTCAAGAGCCTTTGAACAGCAAAAAGCATCAGGAAATGATTTTGCTTTGGCTGACTGTCTCAGTCCTAGTACTCTCGAAGATATGCTGAGTGAACTAGGTGATTTTACTCCGCGCTCCAACCCTCTTATAGACACTGATGTTGAAGTAGGACAGAGTGGTAAAGATGTGGTAAAGAAAATCCCCAGCAACGCCAACTGTATTTCCAGACTTCTATTTCTCAAACTCTGCCTTGGGTAATGTATATGTTTATATGGCCGTATTGGGGAATCCATTTAACACGTTGATGGTGGGGGATATTATCACAGATCCAATAGACATAGTACACTCCTATGTAGGTAGAATTTGAGCTCTTCTTGAACGAAAGACTCGGGGATGGGGTGGGAGAGATAGATTAAAAGTATCCATCGCACAATAATTCCTTTTTTAAATGAAAATTTGGGAGATGTGTATTCGCACTATGTGCAAACTGAAACACTAACACTTCTAAAGTTTTAAAATATAATTGAGATTTAGAAAATGTTGTAAAGGTGTACAACAATCTTTTTGGGATACAGAGCTTCAGTATTTCAAATATGCATTCCTTATGGCAGCCATAAAACCCCTTTTAAGGGACAGTTGGAACTATTGCAGCTAATGGAGGTGGGGCAGAGTTTCTTAAAATAGATTGTAATTGTTTAAATGGTCAGTACCCAGTAAAACTTATGGAGATAGGTATTTTTGAGCGGGCTAATGAATATTTAAAGATTACTGTTACTGTTCTACAATATGATACAGAATTTGAGGAGGGTGACTGCTTATTAAAAGGGGATAATATATCCAGGGAGGGCTCCGTCCATTGAATCAGTCAAGCACTGATTATGGCTTCTTTACATGCCTGATATAGATCTTGATTCAATTGAACATTTTAATCGAATTACAGATATTAGTCGAGTTCTGGGGGAGGGGAAAACTTGGTGGAGTATTCTACTATTGTCCAATGTGTCTGTCTTGGTTTCATAGTCAATTAAAGGTAATGTGTCATATGAGGCACTATAAGCATCATGAGTACCAATACGTGAAAATGGCTAGCGGTGACAAGACTATCTTCCACTTCAAGAACCTTCAAATTCCACTCCTACAGAATGAAAAGGTGGTCTTGAACTGCGAAGCCAAACTCGCAGATGTGGACGATCCATCAAATTTAAATCTTTTCAAAGAAAATGAAGCCATCGTAGTCTCTTACGCCCATATCCAAAGAGATTCGAATAATATCATGGTCATTGGTAGAAGTATTTCAGACATTAGTTGAGGAAGATTGTATGGGCAGAGATATATTTGAACTTTGTAAAACAGCAGATAAGTTGTGCTACGTAAATTGTCCAATGACTGTATCAGGACGAATTGGCCATTAAAAATAAATAATGTTTTAGGTCTCTAAGAAGAAAAGTGTTGACGATTGTGGGAGAGGGATGTCAGTTCAGCAGTAGGTAGAACATCGGGGGTAGAAACTTTCGTTGACTGGCTCATAGATCATGTAATATAAACATTAGACAACAGTACTTTCTACCTTTTTGTATACACAGTTTCAATTATGATTCTAAATTTAGTTTAACAGTATTGGCACGGTTGCAGAAAGGTAAAGTTATAGATGGTGCATGGATAGATGGTTCTTTTTCTTATAATATCATTCCCAAATCATCTTAAAAGCTGCTAGTCTTAGATCGCCTATGGAAAACAATAGATAACGGTAATACATGCTTGAATAAAATCCATTTTTTTAGTCCTATAGTTGTTCCCCAAATCCCTAAGTCAATTGATTCAAAAACAGAAAAGCTACGATTTTAATAGTTTCCCCTGCCTTAAACAGCGTTTTCAAGATGATGAAATGTATGATCTATTAACTTCCAAGGGCATATACCCGTGTGAGTACTACTCCCCACCTCGAGGCTACGTGAGGAGAAATTACCGTCCATCGAATCGTTTTATGATTCACTTAACGATCGTCAATGCACCACCACACACCTTTAAAATGTACCTGTCATGTGATGTACTAACGCTAATGAATGTTATGTGTAAAAACACGGATAAAATCTTTCTGTAATTTGGGTGGGATTTTGGTGATTATTTTCAACTTCTCATCTGGTGATGGATTTAATTCTAAAAATCAAAAAGAAGAGATAGGTTTGATCACCGACGTGGATCGATATCTATTTGTAGAGAGATCAATGACGGGAGGGTATGTTTTCCACGGGGATCGTATCATGGAAACTGATCTGACTAGACAACGCCCTGGTGAAAATTCGGATGCTATTTCTCTGGATATAAATTATCTTTGTTCGTCGGCAATGTCTCACTACATTTTGCCATGTGGTAAATACAAATGGCTTAACAATCCTTGTGCTACAAATTTCTTCGACATGCCGCTGAGGAGAATCGCCATCAAGGATAGTTTTTTGAAATTGATGATGGTATACCTTTGTAACTTATGGTCTTGGTAAATGATTTTGTTTTTCCGTGCTTAAGCAAGACCGATGCCTAAGGCCTCTTTGAGTCCAAATAATATTTCTTTGGTAGAGGATAGGAGTATGGATTAGACACCTTCAAACAAAAATTATTGCCGACCATGATCCAAAACAGAATAATGTGGTTCATCGTGTTCTTTTGCGAGGGCTGGTAGCCAAGGGTTTCAGAGTCACAAAGATTTATAGAGCCCTCCTATTTGATCGAAAGCCATACATGAAAACGTTTATTGAAACTTTTGTCAGTAAACGTTCAGAAGCGAAAACGAAGGTTGAAAAAGAAATCAGTTAACTCATTTTAAATTTAGCCTTTGGTAAATTGTACGTGTGTTCGCAATTGGAATCATTGTGACGTTGTAACTGACCCAAAAGAATGTGCTCGAATCTTAAATTTAAAACTCATTAAAAGAGTGTGCTCGAATCATTGCCGATCCCAACTTCATTTAATTCACCATCATAGACTTTAATAAGGCCCTTTTGCATAGGAATAAAGAAATGTCATTGTAAACAAAATAATTGCTGGTCTCGAAATCTCGGAAGACTGAAGTTGTCATTCTTTTACAGTGTATGTCAGCTCCAATGGCTGAGGGAGGGGGAAGTTCAAGTGTATTATTGAGACACTGATTTATCCCTGTTTAAATTTAAAACTGACAATTTATTGAATGATTTGGAAAATGGTTAACCCATTAGCTCTCGAATAGACTTTACTAGTTGGGACGAGTCCATTTATCCGGAGCAAGTGAAGTGCCAGGCCCCAATTCAACTATTAATGATAAGATCTAAGAAGGAGAGTAGCTTGATATCCAAAGGTGTGCTTGCAGGTCTGAATGTGTACAGTGTACAAACTCACAATGAGGATATCAAACAAGTCTGCATGGGGATGTGTTTGAATGTTTATAGAAACTGTCTGGAAAGTAGTTTAGTTCCAAGAGCAAAAGTCATGGCGATTCATTCTTTAAAATTTAAAAATCAAACAGCTAGAGCAGAAAAACACCACTTCAGCAAAATCGGACAAAATCTATGTGCGTCAGGATGATGTGAGGGTATATCCCATGGGCACTACCACATTTCAGATCGAGATGTATATGTACAATAAAGACAACATCTTGGTCTGTAGAAAGGTATTTAAATTCAATAGTAGTAGTAGTAGGTGGGAGATGGTGAGGGATTTTCTTAGCATTATGCTCTGTGTGTACACAAGGCAGAGTTAGTGTTGTATTTCAAAGTATTTTTAAACAATTTTGCCCCAGCGGCCGGACCAGGGCGACTCAGGCTTCGGCTGGCGACCGCCAGGAGCCGCCGCGCCCTTTCATCGGTCAGGGGGACCCTTTTATAAGTGCATTTTAATCGTGATATTTTTTGTATTGATTAAAATGTTGTATATTAAAAATAAAAACCAGTGTTTTTGTAAACTCTGATATTTTTCGTGTTGATAAAAATGTTGTATATTTATTGTAAAAATAAAAGAAGACTTGTATTATGCTAATTTGTTGTTCTTGAACATTGTAGTAGCAGGAGGACTCATCGGGAAATTGTTATTATTTACTCATTGGACAAATACAATTTACAGTAAGCTGTATTCCAGCTGCTGAAGACAACAACAATATGTATCAATTTAAAACATCTTTCAGATCCTTTCCTTGTGGTTCATCAATTTCAGGTAAAACAACGCTTTTAACAAAAATAACTAACAATCGTAATCAAGTGTTTTTGGAAAACCAGAAAAAAATCAACTATTGCTAAAGTGTTTGGCAAGAATCATATACTAAAATAAAGGCTATTGCACCAGACACAAAATTCAAACTGGGACTTGGCGTGTTTAACATTATAAAACTGAACTCCTGGTTGATTATTGATGATTTTGCTGAATCGATTAAAAAATGGTCTCAGGAAATACTACAATTTGTTTACTGATCACTCGGATCATGACAAAATTTTCGTAACCCTAGTTCTACACAATCTCTTGCATCAAAGCAAATTTATAAGAACACTTGCTTTGAATTGTATTTATTATGTCATTTACAGAGTTATTCTTGATTCAAGTTCTCTGATAGCTCTCAATAAAAAATATATCCCGGTGCTCCAAAATGTGTACTTTTAGCATACCATCAGGCAAAAAATAACCTTATGGTTTCATTCTATTGGATCTCAATCATAATACACCTGAGGATTCGCGTGTAGTCACATATTTTTTTGGCAATGAAATTACCGTATATTTCCAAGTGAACAGTAAAAAAAAGCCATTAGTTGTCACCATCACACTGAATAAACAATATGAAAATAGAAATTTATTTTCTGCTCTAAGCAGCTCAAAACCGGTACTTGGGAAAGCCCTACTTAAACATGGTATTGACAAACAATTAATTAATCTCATATCTGAACTTTGTTCAAATTTAACCGAAGGCAATGTTCAATTGCCAGAAGTAGTTAAGTAACAGACAAAGTAATTTCGCTTCATTGTAAGTGCCCTAGCTTGCGAAAAGAAATAAAAAAGTTTAAAATTTAAAAGAAAATGTTTTCTATAAGCAGGTGGTAGCTTTTTTATGCTTTTACTGCCAATAATCGCGGAATTTGTAAACAGTTTTCTATTAAAAGATGGTAAATCCTACAAATTGAGGCCAATAGAACTCGTCCTTTCACATTGGAGCACTTCGAGGACAATCTCATTAAATTCATTAATGACGATAATATTAACAATGATAAGAACCTATTTTTGCTTCAAGATGCGCTTCGACGAGTGGAAAGGCAGAAAGCTTATCACCAGAGACCAGTCAATATACAACAAAAACACAACCAAAGGAAGAAGATTCAATATTGTCCAACGTTTTGTCAAGTGTTGGAGACCGACTGCAACCCGCATATCGTGAACAAAGTAAAAGACTCTTGACATATCTCATGGAAAGTAGACAAGTTCAAGTTGATAGTAAAGGTATTCGAATTATAACTCAGGGGGAAAGTTATAATCTACTTAATTTGATACATGATATGATTACAAATCGTAAAGGACTTTTACCATTTGATAATCATCTATACAACTTTTTAATTACATTAAAGTTCCTGAAAAGTCCCGAATAAGCGAATTCTAAAGAAATTAAGGGAACATAGTAATAGTCTAACACTAAAAGAAGAAGAACTTAAATCAATCTTGGAAAGTACTAGCACACCTACCGCTCATACTAGTAATAGCAGAAACAATGATTTCATGACACCAGCGGTTGTGAGACTAAAGTGAAGACGTAGTGATACCAACTCATCACCATCATCACCACCCGCTAGTATGCAAAAGGGTAGCGTACTCTACACTACGTGTTTGCGTTCAAAATCGCTGAAGTTTTGAAAAGTGTTAATGAAAATATTGGAAAAGTGGAAATTCTAAGTTCCCCAACCCCACTTTATAAGGTCACTGGTCTTAAAAAAGGGTTAGCGAGAGAGTATCTACAAATAAACCATGTTATATTCTACATCGAAATCACAGGGTTCGTGGCAATAATTATTGAAAAACTAAAGCCCTTTTCCTAATGGATATAATGCAAGCAGATCTTTTAAATCTAGATGAGATTCAAAGGTGTCACAATACACCCTAAAAATATATTCTACTTGCAATCAGTTTTTTTAGTCGCTATACATATGCTAATCCATTGAGGACAAAGACATGTGTTAAAGTTGCTAGAGCTATAGATAGTATTCTTGACCAAGATTATTATTATGGAAAAAAACAGGATTGAGATAGTGAATTTGTGAATCCAGATGTATAGAAGTTATTTTTCAAAAATAATGTAATGCTCTATCATAGCCAGGGTCCTATAAAGGCTGTATTGATCAAACGATTGATAAGAACGATTCAACTTTTAAATTCAAGATACTGTATATTGAAAAAATACTACTGTTTTATTCAAGATTTAGATAAAATCATGTAAATTAATAATTAACGTCTCCAGCGATCTCTGTCCAACGTTATCCCTAATGAGGTTCATCGAGGAGATCATGATACACTTGATAATTTTCTTTAACAATATTCCAGGGACAAGTTATGAGGAAAAAGTCAATGTTGGTGATACAGTTTGAATGAAGAGAACCACTAAAATTTCTGAGAAGGGAATTTACTTGTGTTTCAGTGAGCTTTTTGAAGTTTGAAAAATCCTATGCACTAAACCTGTAACATATCGTGTATGAGACACAAAAGATAAAGAGATTCTCGGAGGTTTCTATGACTGTGAGCTTGAAAAAGTCAAAAATAATAGTGAAATCTATCAAATTGAAAAAGACATTAAAGAGTCGTACACACCGGGCAAGAAACAGTTGCTCGTTCGTTGACTAGGATATAGCTCTGATTTTGATTCTTGGGCAGCAGTTGAAGACATATAAAATTCCCGATGATTTCTATGTGACATTCATCTCCAATGTCTCTGGTCCAATCTACAATGATTTGAATAAAACAAGTGATTCTTTGACAAAACTCTCTCCTACCATCAAATTTGATGGCGAGTATGAAGTTGCTCTTGTCGATCTTATTCTCAAAAATACATATGATATCCTGAGAAAGGACTTTACATATTACATAAAAGTTAGATGACATTATTAGCCACTCGTTACTGAGCAATGAATAGAAACAATGAACTTGGTTGAATATCTCTCATGACATTACGATAAAAACATGTAGTATGAGTGACTTGTGTCGTGTTATCAATAGAAAAATCTCCGCTTTAAAAATGATGCCTTTTAGTTCAACTACTTAATGGAACAGGGTAACATCTACATTAGTTCTCCTATTGACAATGAAAAGGTTATTCTCAACGACAATCTGAGAGATGTTCTTGGTTTAAACAAAATATTATCAATGGTAGAAGTGCTAGAAACACCAGTGGCATGGATCGTGTCGTTTTCGCCGACTATCCACCTGGTTTCTTCTCAGACAGCTGTATATTTATTTACGCTTTATTCGTTGAAACATTCGAGCATTGGCAATAGCAACGTTTGCATCCCACCAGTTTTTGAACGAAAAACTAGTCAAGATCACATTCGTCATTAAAACATAAAGCATCTTCATTATATCCCTGTAAACACTTCCTATTTTGAACTCTGCCCATTAACATTAAGAACTGCATTGGGTGAGTCTTTAGCAATTACAAAAGGTTTGCCCGTCATTACATGTCATTTTCGACCAATTCAATAACAAGATGTCTAATATAAAAGTTGCATTCGTTTGTCCTGATACTGATTGCTATTTTGCTCCTCTTGGTTCAAAACAAATGGGTCATGGAATGGACTATTACAAAGGTAGTTCATCGATGTCGGGCTATGGTCTTGGAAGACGGTTTGCTAAGCTATTTTGCTTTACACCACCCTTGCCTAAAAAACATATTTTTTAGGCATATCCTCTTCACTACACTGTTGGAGTCTTGCAGGGACACTAAAAAAGTGTGATCGAAAATATCAGGTCCGGTGTACAATCCCTTAGCGAGCGATTGAAATCATGACAAAGTGTAAAAGGCTTAGAAACGTCAAGAAACACTGCATCACTCATCAATCTTTACTCGAGTCAGAAACAAAAGACACTTCATCAATCATCAATCTCTAGTCGAGTCACAAATGAAAGACATCACTCTTGTCAAAGAAGAAGAAATCAATGAAACCATGGAAGAAAATTGTTAGATATCTACCGCAAAAGGAATCCCATCCATCAATCACTTCAACTTTAAATCTTTTCATTGCAGAAAATGTTGATGTGAGTGTAAAACAAGGTTACAATGATCAATTCTACCCATAATACCCGCTCTCTGAAAACTTCCATTTTCAAATTAAATCCAATGATGATAATTTCGTGGATTTGCCTTCCACTTTTATAGATTTACATGTGACAGTCAAGAAATCTGACAATGAAATGCCAAGTCTTACTGATGGAATATCTTGCGAAAACTGTGTATTGCATAATTTATTTCGATAAATCAGTGTCTACATAAACGGAACATTGATGAGCACTCGCAGCAATCTCTCAAATTATACGTAGCTACATACAGTTCATGTTAATGACACCAAAGTCATATAAGGAATTAAAGGGTTCAGCCCATGGACATGAATATAAGACAGACACTGACAACAATTGCACTTAGAGAGAGGACTGAAAACTAGTTAATTACATTTAGTAGGGAAAATAGATCATGAGATATCTGATGTACCCCAATGGCTACCATCGAATATTAATATGGACATAAAACTAACGGTCACTCCATCCAATTTCATTTTGCGCAAGGTACTTTTTACAGCACCCGATGTAACAGTCTCTCTCATCTCGGCAATACTTCATGTACGAAAGCAACAGGTTATGAGTTATGTTGCTTTGGAAGTGGAAAAACTGAGAGCTAGTGGAAATTATATCAAACTACTTGTTGCTTATACAATCACCAATCAGCGAAATATTGCCACGGGTTCACGTACTCACCGACTCTTCATTTATCAATGGTGAAATTCCTTCAAAAATAGCATTGGCATTTGTAAAAAGTGCTAGTGCTGTAGAATCATGGACAAGTTCCTTACACAAATTTGAAATGTTTGGACTGTCCTTTCTTGTGTATAAAGTAAATGGAATCCCGCTCTACAATTTATCTTTTGATACGCCATATAGGACAATGTATGAGTTGACACTGAAGTCTCTAGATTGAGATTCACAACTACTTGATATTGGTATAACTGATACAAGGTTTGCAAAGGCTCATGGTATTATTATATTGGACTTGTCTGGCACTCGAGATATGAGTATTGTATAAATGGGGAGTGTACACCTTTGTTTAGAGCACACCTTTGTCGAGCCATTATCTGAGAGTAGTGCATTTATCTCATGAAATCAATTTGAAACTTACTGGGAAATCACCCCCAAAGGCAGTGTTCTACTAGACCTCGCACCATGAACACAAATCAAATAATCAGCGTACTCTTATTGTATCTCTTTGTGAAGTCAATGATACTTTCTTCATTCATATTGTAAAATCCAAGTGTTTCAATTTGTTTATTTGAAGCAATATCAGATACATTGTTTTCAAATGGAGAATCACTTTCTGTATTAGAAAAATAAAAATCAGTGGTTTTATAATCATAGTGACCCTTGTCTTCACAGCGAAAACGTAGAAACCAACTTCTGTTGTCATTCCAACAGTTGAAGCGTAGATCTGATTCTTCCTCCCAAAACAATTTAAGACCACGACAATACCAGTCTCTTAGGTATGAACTAAAATCTCGTTTTGGGTTCTTTCCAATCATACCAGGATAGATATTCTCCCGCTGATCACATTTATCATAGTGACAATTGAAGCACAGGAATCCTCTAGTGTGAGAGTCACAAATCTCTTCAAGAGAGGAATTACAGTCTTCATTTTGTTTTGCATATCCTCTATGCAATTTACACGGATTGCATGATCTACACTCTTCCTCATACTCGTCAACTATTGTAAAATTCTCACAGGATGAGCAGCTACCACATATCTTGCATACATCTCATACCATTCAAGGATGTAATTTCTTTTGCAATTTCTACTGCTATGTTTGGTACTCTTATCTTTGTATCATTGCTGCTACCAGCTCCATTATCAACTTTCAATAGTGTAGAGAAACCACTCATTTTTGCTAGTACGTCTTGTCAAATAAAAAGTTAAAGAAGAAGCTATATTCAAACTGTTATGTCTGTGAATTCTACTTTCTTACTAGTATAAAATACATTGAAAATCCAGCCTTTTATTGGATATAGTTGCTACAGCTGGTTGTTAGGAGCTCATGACTATTTACAAATGAAGTCACCATGGAAGTTTGCAAAAGAGATGTAGCCTCTGTGATATAGACAATATGGTTGCTAAGGAAGGTCCATGACCAAATCTGGTTGCTAGGTAAAGCGGTTATCCGTATGGCCATTCTACTTATGTACAAAAATGTAGACTTTTCATTTTTTTTTTTTTTGCCACAAGCAAGATGCGATCACGTATACTTGTTTATTTGTTGTTTTTGTTGTTTTTTCCCAGGGGTTTTTATCAAACCATTTATCGGAGAAGATCGGAAGGGGGCTCATTTTATTATAAATCAAAAGTTCTAGTACCCTTTTTAAGTGACCAAAAATGTTGGAGGACAGGTAGCCTCCCTTCCACTGCCAATTTTGTCAGCATAGTCGAAAGATCTAATAGCTATGTCTTTCAGGATAACTTGACCCCCCACAGCACCGGGGGAGGGGCTAGAAGCTATGAACTTAACCCAATGCTTATATATAATATTGGCTATTGGGAAGTAAACAGATACTTTTAGGAGGCGGGGGGATTTTCTGGCAGGGGAGTTACGTGGGAGGATCTTTTCACGGAGGAATTTTGTGGGGAAGGGATTTTCCATGTAGGGGGAGCTGGATTTCCCGGCATTATTTCAAAACGATCATTAAATAAAAAAAAGTTTTTCAACTGAATTAAGGAGTAACATTAAAACTTAAAACGAAATGAGAGGTCACCCCCTCTTCAATAACTAGTTCTTTGCGCTAAAGTGTGACTTTTTGTTCCAACTATTTAACAATGACTCTTGAAACATTAGGTACCTTTAATTAGTTTAACAAGCTTTTTTAAAGTTCTAAAAAAAAGCTTTAGCGTAAAGAGCGAAGTATTGAGATGACAAACCACCCATATACGTAATAATTTCTGTTCGTTTTTAAGTTTTAATGTTGCACAAACAGAGATCAAACTAAAAACAATTTTTTTTTCAAATGAAAGTAAAAATAGTATTAAAATTTAAAACGAACAAATTCCGTACAAGAAAGAGTTTTTCCCTCCTCAACCCCTGCTTTTCACACTTAAGTTGGATTTTTTGTCTCACTATTCATTAAGATCAAACGCTCAAGCACAAGGGCCGTTGGACTAGAATAATAAATTTTTCAAGATATTATAAAACTATAGCGTAAAAAGTGGGGTTTGGGGATCGGGCACTCCCCATTTCTTATGGAATAATCACTATTTGTTTAATTTTCAATATAGGTCTTTATTTTCATTTGAAAAAATAAATTATTTAATCCAAGATATGATGCAGCCGCAACCCCCAGAAGAACAAGTAGAAAATGTACTCGAAAGAATACTAGACAAACATGCACTAGAAACATATAGAGATGAAACTCCTCCATATCTAGTTCTACAGCGGACATGTCTATTCCTGGAAATCAGACACCTTGATCAGGATTCTTGATATCTGCGACAAAAATCCCTATTACGCTCAGACAGAGCATCGAACGGCGAATCAAACAGAACTCTTGTTTTTGGCTCTCTTTATGAACCTTCACCATCTTATAGTCTGCTCGCTCAAAGAGTCACTTGGATACATATGTTAATAAAAAAACGAGCTCAAGAAACTCAGAAATTTATAAAAAAAAAAACACGGAACTGGTCCAAGTTGTCTGAAGTTTAGCACCTTTTGGATGGGGAAGGGGTGGAGGTAGAAACTTTAGAAGACTGAAGCGGAGGATGAGGAGTAATGCCTGGAGCACACATACGAGAAAAAATTAAAAGAAAACCTTAAAAGAATTTTAATACTTCGGGGGGGAGTAGTTGATTTTGCATATAGCTTTAACATAGTTTTCGATTGACCAACTATCTCAGAGTATTCACTCACTGGCATTTTGGCCATACATTCCTTAGATATGGTGTGTTTTGGTTTAGAATAGCTAAGTTTGGAATATTCATTTATTTTCTTCTCCAGCAGATGATTTTTGTTCCTGACATTAAATAGATGGCAGGTCAAAATTAAATATGAGCTTTTCGACTTGTATAATTTTGTTATACTTCTATCAAGTGGTTTTTTAGATGAAGTTTTTCTCTACTGAAAGTTCCCTGGAACCCCCAACCCCATTAAGAAGCATCTCCCGTAGAAATTTTCTTCTGCTGATAATTACCTTGTGAAGAATTTCTCCCCGTTACCCCTCCTCCCTCCCGCGTGAGAATCCGCAGAGAATTCCAAATCCACTGAAAATTTACTCTGATAATTTCCCTAGAGAATCTCGATATTTCAAATAGAGTCGTCGATGATTAAGTAAGACAAATAAAACAAATTTCTTATATCTGGCAAATTCCCCCCTGTAAATTTCCCCTGGAATGTTCAGCCCCGGAAACTTCCCTCCCGATAGGATATTCTTCCCGTAATAAACCAAATACCAGAAAATCTCCCCCCCCCACCCCGAAAAATATCTTTCCAACATCAAATATTATACTTAAACTCTGGGAAAATTTGATAACTTGCAGCCCTTCCTCTGGGTGCTGTGGGGGGTCGTATCGTCTCCAAAGGCATGGTTTTTTGACCCTTTAATTATGCTGGGCAAGATGGCTACCGCAAAATTTTGATTGAACTAATTTGGGGAAAAAAGGGCCGGGGAGGCGGGAAAACTGACTTCCAATTTTTGGTCAGTTAAAAAGGGCACTAAAACTTTTAATTTCGATTCAAATGAGCCCTCCTCCGATTTTCAACGACCATTGGCTCAATATGATCATCCCTGAGAAGAACAAAGAAAAAAAATAATCTTTGATCTCTCTTCTGGCAAAAATTATAGAATTCCACGTTTTGAGGATGAGAGTTTGAAACCTCTAACAGTAGGGTTGTCATATAGGCTGAACCTGATTCTTCGATTTTCATTAAGATTTCTTGATTATTGGGGGATGCTTTTCCCTTTTTAGAAAATAGACAAATTTTCGCAGGCTTTTAGCTTTTGATGGCTAACATTAAACTTAAAGAATCTTATATATTTGGAATCACCCTGAACAGCAT
>JAQQPU010003965.1:0-31021 GCA_029168905.1 Artemia sp. Kazakhstan ARC1039 | reverse complement strand
GGTTTCCTAGGAATTTCAGATGTGACAGCGCAGGGATGCCAAAACAAAAGGAACACGCAGAAATTAAGTTTAGAGATTATTTGGGCAAAACCGTTTGAGTCATTTTAGAAAATGATTTAGGCGAAACAGTTTGAGACATTTTAGAAGATGATTTAGGCAAAACAGTTTGAGACATTTTAGAAGATGGTTTTAGAAGATGAATTAGAAGATGATTTGGGGTGAAACTCTGTGGTCGTTTTACTACAGAAGTTCCATTTGAACAGTGTCGTAAGGTCCCCTACCCCAACACAAAAGGGCCCCCCTACCCCAACCTCAAAGGGCCCACCCCTACCCCAAACCCAAAGGGCCGCATCCCTCGGGTCCCCAAAGGCCCCCCGAGCCCCCAAAGGCCCCCCTCACGATTTGTTTTAATGCTTTTTTGAATCAATTTGTTTGTATTTCTGGGTTGGTGTTTGCAAGTCCAAGTGTTTGCCTTTGTTGGTTTGAATGTCTAAAGTGCCTGTCTTTCTCTGTTTGTATGTCTGAATCTATTTGTTCGCATGTCTGGGTTGGTGTTTGCAAGTCTTAGAATTTGTCTTTGTTGGTTTGAATGTCTAAAGTGTCTCTATTTCTCTGTTTGTATGTCTGAATCTATTTGTTTGCATGTCTGGGCTGGTGTTTGCATGTCCAAGAATTTGTCTTTGTTGGTTTGAATGTCTAAAGTGCATGTCTTTCTTTGTTTGTACGTCTGAATCTATTTGTTTGCATATATGGGTTGGTGTTTGCAAGTCCAAGAATTTGTCTTGTTGGTTTGAATGTCTAAAGTGTCTGTCTTTCTCTGTCTGTATGTCTGAATCTATTTGTTTGCATGTGTGGGTTGGTGTTTGCAACTCCAAGAATTTGTGTTTGTTGGTTTGTATGTCTAAAGTGCCTGTCTTTCTCTGTTTGTATGCCTGAATCTATTTGTTTGCATGTCTGGGCTGGTGTTTGCAAGTCCAAGCATTTGTCTTTGTTGGTTTGAATGTCTAAAGTTCCTGTCTTTCTCTGTTTGTATGTTTGAATCTATTTGTTTGCGTCTCTGGGTTAGTTTTTGCAAGTCCAAGAATTTGTCTTTGTTTGTTTGAATGTCTAAAGTGTCTGTCATTCTCTGTTTGTATATCTGAGTCTATTTGTTTGCATATCTGGATTGGTGTATGCAAGTCCAAGAATTTGTCTTTGTTGGTTTGAATGTCTAAAGTGTCTGTCTTTCTCTGTTTATATGTCTGAATCTATTTGTTTGCATGTCCGGGTTGGTGTTTGCAAGTCCAAGAATTTGTCTTTGTAGGTTTGAACGTCTAAAGTGTCTATCTTTCTCTGTTTGTATGTCTGAATCTATTTGTATGAATGTCTGGGTTGGTGTTTGCAAGTCCAAGAATTTGTCTTTCTTTGTTTGAATGTCTAAAGTGGATATCTTTCTTTGTTTGTATGTCTGAATCTGTTTATTTGCATGTCAGGATTGGTGTTTGCAAGTCCAAGAATTTGTCTTTGTTGGTTTGAATGTCTAAAGTTCCTGTCTTTCTCTGTTTATGTGTCTGAATCTATCTGTTTGCAAGTCTACGTTTATGTTTGCAAGTCCATGAATTTGTCTTAGCTGGTTTGAATGTCTAAAGTGCCTGTCTTTCTCTGTTTGTATGTTTGAATCTATTCGTTTGCATGTCTGGGTTGGTGTTTGCAAGTCCAAGAATTTGTCTTTGTTGGTTTGAATGTCTAAAGTGACTGTCATTCTCTGTTTGTATGACTGAATCTTTTTGTTTGCATGTCTGAGCTGGTGTTTGCAAGTCCAAGAATTTGTCTTTGTTGGTGTGAATGTATAAAGTGCCTGTTTTTCTCTGTTTGTATGTCTGAATCTATTTGTTTACATGTCTGGATTGGTGTTTGCAAGTCCAAGAATTTGTCTTTGTTGGTTTGAATGTCTAAAGTGACTGTCATTCTCTGTTTGTATGACTGAATCTTTTTGTTTGCATGTCTGGGCTGGTGTTTGCAAGTCCAAGAATTTGTCTTTTCTTGGTTTGAATGTATAAAGTGTCTGTCTTTCTCTGGTTGTACATCTGAATCTATTTGTATGCATGTCTGGGTTGGTGTTTGCAAGTCCAAGAATTTGTTATGCATATATTAGTAAATAAAACCACCGACCCACTACCCCTTTCACTATAATTATCCAATTTTGTTACAATACTATCAACCAAATCCATAATAACACCCTCAAAATTAGGCAATTCGGGATGAAGTGGTAGCATTTCATTTTGCAAATAGTGTGAACGCATCTCATCAGCATCTCTTCATTAAAATAAATAATTTTTTCTGCGATAGATGCCTTAATGCCATCCCTCCCCCTCCCGAATCACTCTTTTAAGAAGGGCTAAAATCTTGCGGACATAGGATTGCACTATGTCTACCGGATCCTTCAAGATACTATCCGCCGTTAGTCAATTAAATGGATCCCCAAACTCAGCCCTATAAACATATACATTGTGCAAGGCAGTCAGTTAAATAAAAATCAGGCATGACAGGGGGTGTTGCGGGAATGTTTTGCCCCATACCAATTTGTTCACTTCCATTGTCAGTGGTGGGGATATTGTGCCTGAAATCCCCCAGATACCCTTGAGTGTATCATGACTGAGACGATCAGTCCGAGTGATAGCATTCTCTTATACACTTTGGGGATTGAAGGTAGTTGATTGAGCTGAACCCCCTGTTGAAGCACTTGCTAGTGTAAAATCACTATTTACAATAATTTGGACGGTCTTTCTTTTGTAACGCCTGCTCGCTGTCATAAAATGATGGGCACTTCTCGAAAGGATGGGGTAGGACATCGCTCGGAATGGTGTGATAGGGCCCGCTTGAAGTAATTACATTCTTTCAGTAAGAATAATTGTCCCCGAAAAATATTAAATCTCGTACAGGGACTAGCAACTCCAATAGCACATTGGGATATGGGTCCGCTTAAAGTAATGTCCAATGGGCCCGCTTAAAGGAATGCCCTATGGACCCCTTTGTACCAATTGACCGGATACTACTGTCATATAAGGTATATATAGAAAGGGTGATCTTATAAACTTAGGAGGGGGCATATTGGACTGGTAACCAGAACTTCTAGTTCTATCTGATAGAAATTTTGAGATGGTCATTTGTTGTCGTAGAAACTTCGAAAAAGACAATTTGCGCAACAAAATTTGTGCTTTACTAAAAACGAAATACATTTGGAATGCTTTAACCTTTCTTACTTTCATAAATAAAAAATTATCAAACTCTTTAGGAATAAATGTCAGTATATGTCAGTTAAACTGACAATCGACGGTCATTTGTTTGTCATTGTTTTTTTTTCAGTAAAGCACGAATTGTGTTCTGGTTTAGAGAAGGCATGGGGTTTATCAGCCCTAATCTTTTTAATTTTTGCTTGTTTGGGTTTGACTCGGCTATTTATTGTAATTTCTCTTAGTCTTGAGTTTCATTTATTTATTGATAATGATTTGTGGTAACTTTACGCTTGGAAAACGCTCTGGAATTTTACGCTTTAATTTTCATTGAAATACTTGTATCGTGGAAAAAAGTTTTTTTTTTAATTCTAAAAAGAAGGAAATATGATAACATTTCATACATTAAAGAATTTGCTTTCTATGTTGATTCCAATTATATAAAATTCATAAATTTAATGTGATTGATCAAAAGCTACGAGCAGGAATTTTTCGTATTATAAAAAGTGGTAAAATACCTCCAAAAAGTCAACTTGATGGACTCTCTGGTTTTTTCATTTAGCGTAATATTTTACTCCTGGTTTGATTAATTAGCTTTACACTATTACGCAGCTCGTTGATTACATCCCTGAGTTAAAGATATTTTAGAAAACTGGTTTGGCAGGGTTGATAAGGGTTTCTTAGTTTTTACGGCCCTGAGCAGAGCCGTCTGCACAAGGCCACCTTAAATGCAAAGGCTAATTTTTAATCAGCTAAAATAATTTAGTTACGCTTATTTATTTATTTACGATTGAAGGTTGGAACATCGAAACAATATTGTATTACACACCAAAAATTTCTTGGGTGGTATACATATCAGCAACATTGATAAAATATTGCAATACAAGCCAAAATTGAACTTTCAAATAACTTCCTTGAATAATTAGAAAATGAATTCACACATGAATACAATCAAGATAGGTCTGTGAATAAAAATGAAAAGTAATTGCTAACTATTTATGCAATTAGTTACTAACCTACTAACTGATTATGAAAACTAATAATTAGTCCTAAGTTCTTTAGATCCCATTCATATAAGGATACTTAGGCAGTCGTAAAACATAAAATGCGATAATAAAAAAAAACTTACGTTCTTTCAATACAAAAAAAAGTGATTCCGACTGTTTTCCAAAAAATCCACAAGTTGAAATTTATCCGACAAAGATTTCTTTGTGACAGCACTATGTTAAATGAAATTCAATCTGCTTTACTTTAAAACGAGGTTGCGGAAAGAACTTGATTTGATTTTTTTCCGTATAGTTAGAGCTCAATTTGAAATGTTCATTGAATTTGCGCCATCTATAACTGATTAACAGGTAGTTTTCATAATTTTGTGGGATTTTAGGAAAATTCCAACTTTGGCTATTTAGATTTTTAATTTTTAACACTTTTGCAGGCAATCTATGCCGATTCGTAAGAATACAAAATAAGAGGGTTAGCTTTTCTCTTATTTTTGGTTAACGAAGATAGCGGAAAAATTCTTCGAAATGTTTGGTGAATCAATGCGAAGTTATTAATCAGTTTTAATTTGGTCCCTTAGAAACAGGACACTATTAATTGTTCATTCAGTTAGAGCCTTCGGGAGCTTCTGTTCTCGAAAGTATCACCCCTCTCACAAACCAATCATGCCCCCTACCTCAAAAATATTTAGATATGTCCTTGCTCGAATAATTCAGAAATAAATATGTTCATTATGATTGTAAAACTTCTTTTGTTTTACTAATTAAAAATTCATAGACATATTAGGAATGCCCATACTAAAATTGGTCTAATTTAAATAATGGCCATATCAGAAAAATTCAGAAGTAAATATGTTCATTATGATTGTCAAAACTACTTGTGTTTTACTAATTAGACATTCTTAGCTAATTAAAATATCAGCTCTAATTAAAGTGCTTTGAGTTTCAATTTATTTCATATAATTTTGTTTTCTTATTTTTCTTTCCTTTTTTACAAAAATGAATAAAAACGAAGAGAAGTTAAATAAACAAAACCAAGTTTTTCCTAACAAAATTAAAGAGCAGAAATATGTCTTCAGCAGAGTAAAACAAATAATTGATATTATAATGATTAATCAACAAAAAGTTAAAAGAAACAACTTAATAAAATGAAACCGATACTGAACTTATAAGTTATAAAAAATAAAACTAATATTCCACTCAAAATCAAAACGAACAGAAATGAATAAATAATTGAACGAGGAAGTTGTCTGTCTTTTACCCCTTTTTTTTTTTTTTTTTTTTTTTTTTTTTTTTTTTTTTTTTTTTTTTTACAGTTATTATAAGATTTAAAACAGTTAAAACAGTATAAGAGATAAAACAATTAAAAGAAACTGATATTAGACTTAATAAAAAATAAAACCAATAGTGAACTTAGAATGTACCCAAAATAAAATTGATATCCTTTCAAACTCAAAACGAACAGAAATTTCTAGATATATGAAGTGGGAAATTTTCTCTCTTGCACTCGAATCATAGCGCGATTGTTATACGCGCCGAACTATTACTTTGTAATAGTAAAGCGATTGTATTTATGTTGAAAAAAAATTAGGTTGTATTTCAGTCTTATCTAAATTACTTTTGTTTAATCTAAAAAAATATTTTCTCCTCCCCCCCCCCCCCCATTTAAAGGGGGGTGGAATTTTTAGCATCCCACTCTTCCCACGGGGAAAACAAGACAAACTGAAACAGTGTTCCGCTAAACAAAATTAATTATATTAACTACCTCGGTTGCAACATTTATGTGTACAAGTCTGCTTCTAATTTACGCTGGTTATGACTGTTTCAGAAACCTGTCATCAGGTTTTCAGGACCCGGGAATAATTTTATGCACCGTTACGTAGTGGATCAGAGTTGCTAGATGTGCCTTAACTAACAAATACTCTAATTAAATATCATAAAATGCCCAGCCACTGAAATTGTCTCTCATACTTTTAGTTTTGTTTGAGGCTAAGATTCAAACTAATCACATATAAAAAGAGCTTTGGCCTCAAAGTCTTATTCACGGAATAGAAACGAATTGCCTATAAAAAGCAGTTCGCTTCAGTGATTATTGCTGGAAAATGAAACGGGTGCAAATCTAGCCTTATAAACGATTTGGGCTATAAGCCTAATTAGGTCCCTCTTTTTTAGCTCCTTAACAAAAAGGAATTTGAACTGGAAAAGAAACTTGAATGAAAAGCCTCAAATCGGCTTTAAGACATTATAAACCGATAGCACCGTATATAACATGCTTATGCGTAGCTACATGCTTTGCTGTGCATAAATGTTGAGGCATAATCAAATATTTACCAATTGTAATTTGCGCCCTCTTGCATAACAGCCCGGGTTGGTCTGAAGTTCTGAAGGCTAGAAATTGACGATTAGCTAAGTAGGTACATATGTGAATATAATGGAACACATCTTTCTCGGTAAAATCATTTATGAGCAATTGGAATTTGAAATCATTCAAAAATATCAGAAAGAAAGGCAAATATGGTGTGCGATTGGCTGGAAAATTTCAGGTATTGTTCTCAGGGTTAAAAGGATGAAATATTTAAGCTGAGGGAGTAGGGCCAGGAAATGGGATAAAAAACTTTTTATCGGATCAGGTTGAAACTTACAGCCGTATGTCATTGGGCTCAAATGGGCAACTTATTTCAATATGTAGAAATAAGATCCAGCGCCTTGCCCCCCCCCCAAAAAAAAAGGGAAAAAGAACTAAGTCCTGAAAAACGGACACAAAAATTTTCTGATCGGCTCAAAACTTACACCCTTAAGTCTTCAGGCAAGGGGGAGGGGTTCCAGAGCAGAGGGAGAAATAGAAAACTGTTGGCTTTTCCAAAACGGGTCCAGCAATTAATTGACAGACCAAACGGTTGAACGGGAAAATTAAAATTTTCACCGCCCACTTTTAATAGAAGGGAGTTTCTTCTATAGAAACTCGGGAGTTCACTTCTTCAACTGAAAATGGCATGCTCTAATGCCCTTTTTGAGGTCGGACAGTGATTCAAGAGTAGCTAGCCTCCTCTTCAATGCTCTTTTCTGTTACTTCCCCCTCCCCCGTAGGTCCAACGACTTTGGATCCAAAATCTAAGAACATTTCTGCACTAAAATCCTCTATAGGACCTACAATCCATTCACGGTTTAGTAGCAAGGCAAATAAAAAGACAATTTGTATTGTCACGTGATCTACATTTGTATTTGGCTTGTGTTGTTAGCTATGCCCCGTGGACATACTAGGTTTTATATAAGGGATGGTCGCAAAAACTTCAGAAGTGGCTCATTTGATTAGAAATTGAAAGTTCTAGTTACCTTTTTAAGATTCATCAAAAGTGATCGGAGGGAATCTAACCCCCCCCCCCCACCCCCGCGCCCCACATACACACACATCCTCTTTTTCCTAAATGCACCCGGAAGAGATTGTTTTATAAGTTACGGAGGGGGCTCATTCGATTGCAAATTGGAAGTTATAGTGCCAATTTTAAGAGTCAACAGTGATCGGAGAGCAACTAGACCTTGTGCCCTTTCTTCCCCAAATACATCCGATAAAACTTTTAAAATAGTTCAATGATCAGATAAAAAAAAAACTCTGGGGTCGACACAGCCCCCCAGGGCCCAGGGGCATTTATTGTAAGTTATGACCTTGAAGCATGTATGGTTCTTATGGAAGGGGTGCCCGCATAATCTTCAGGAGGGGCCCAGTTGATTGGAAATTGAAAGTTCTCGATCACTTTTTAAGATTCAAAAGAGATTAAAGGGCAACAAGGCCCTCCCCCAACTCCCTTTTTCTTCAAACCATCTAATAAAAACTTTGAAACAGCCATTTTGTAAAAATAGTTAAAAAATGGCCATTTTGTCGAACATCAGATAAAAAAAAAACTTAGGGGTCGACACAACCCCCAGAGGCCTGGGTAAGTGTTTTAAGTTAAGTCCGAGGGCATATAAGGTTTTTTATGTAAGGAGTGATCGTATAGAACTCAGAGGTAGCTCATTTGATTGGAAATTAAAAGTACTAGTTACCTTTTTGAGATTCAAAAGTGATCAAAGGCATCTGCCCCTCCCCCCCCCCCCCACAAACACACCCTCTTTTCCTTAGATGCATCCAATCAATTTTAGATAGTCGTTTTCTTTGAAACAGTCCAGCAATCAGATAACAAAAACTGCGGAATCAACATACCCCCCTCCCAGAGCCCGAGGGAAGGGTTTTTAACTTATGCCCTGGGGGCATTAAATGTTTTTATGGAAGAGATGGTCGCATAAAATTTGGAGGAGACTCAAATGAATAGAATTTTTAAGTTCTAGTTCCTTTTTTAAGAGTCAACAGTGATCCAAGGGAAACAAGCCCCCCCCCACTCCTGCCAAACCTCTTTTCCCGAAATACGTCCGATCGAATTTTTACAAAGCCATTTTTATCAAAGTAGACCAAATATCATATAACAAAAACTCTAAGGGTAACACAGCTCCCTTTTCTGGGGCAAGTGTTGTAAATTATGCCACGGGTTCACATAAGGTTTTTGTGGAAGAGATCATAGTGTAAACTTTAGAGGGGCTCATTCGATTGTAAATCGGAATTTTTAATAGCCAAAAGTGATCGGAGAAAAAATGCCCCATCTCAAGGCTCTTTTCCCGAAATGCATCCGATCGAAATAGCCAATTTGTTCAAAATAGTTCAAAGATCAAATAATAAACCTCCAGGGTCAACACAACCCCCCAGAGCCCGGGGGCAAGTGTCTTAAGTTGTCCCCCGGGAGCATATAAGGTTTTTATGTAAGGGGTAGTCGTATAAACTTCAGAGGTGGTTCATTCGATTGGAAATTGAAAATTTTGTTACCTTTTATTATTCAAAGGTGATCGGAGCGCATCTATCCCCTCCCCCTCACACACACACAAGGATTTTAAAAATAATTCGAATATCAGATAAGCCTGACTCCCAACCCCACTCGAAAAACTTGTTAACGATATTTTATTCCAAAACTTAAGGGAGCTGACTCCTGGCCCTGCCCGCATGGCGCGGCCCCCCCCCCCCTCCCCCCCCAAAAAAAACAGCTTGTTAACGATATTTTATTCCAAAAATTATGGGAACTCATCCCTTGACCTCCATGGCCTCCATCATTAAATATCAAATATTCAGTTTGATTTTATCTGTGCTTTCCAAGACTGTTCAAGACAGATATAGTTTTCAGTTTGTTTGTTTTAAGCTGGATTTGCATATTTAACTTAAGCTTTACTGGTTTTAAGATATATTTATTTTTTTTATATTAATACTTTTTTTTGCTATGATTATTTATTTACTTTCTGTTCGTTTTAGGTTTCATTTATTCTTTAATAGTAATTTCTGATCGTTTTGAGTTTGAGTTTTTGTATGTTTCTATTTCTTCTTATCTTAACTTGAATATGGTATTACTTTTCTTTAAAAAACTTCTTTTTCGGAAAGATTTTTTTAATTAATTAAATAGAAATACCCATAAATAGGATTTGCAAAAATCAACCTGAGTCATCTATGGAAATACTTTTTTGAGGTGTAAATAGGCAAAATAGTTATTAAAAGGATTGTTGTCCTTGGACTTTAAAGCTCTGAACTTCATGGGCGTCCATAGCCTGTATTTTAGGTGGGCTTACCTGGTCTAATCGACACTTCCAGTGCTGAATAATTGAAATTTCAAGCCAAAATATCATAAAGAGCAATGTGGGTAGTGTAAATAAAGAGCAATATGGGCACAATATATTGTTTTGTTTTTAGACCAGGGCTCTTCTTATAGGAAAAATTTCACAGGAACTTCAAAAAGAGCTCATGGAGGGCAACCAGTTCCCCCTCCCCCAAATCAATCACTTCCCAAAACACACCCAATCAAAATTTTAAGATAGTCATTTTGTTCAGCGTAGTTTAAAGGTCCGGAAATTGTGACTTCGAGAATGACAACCCTCCCCCCATACACACAACCTTCAGAGAAAGGGTTGTAAGTTATGCCCTGGGGGGATATAAGGTTTCTTAAAGAAAGGGTGGTAGTATCAACCTCAGAGGGGGCTTATTTGATTGGTAATCCGAAGTTCTACTGGCCTTTTTAACAGTTAAAAGTGATTAGAGGTCAACTGGCCCCCCCCCCGTACACCAATCATTTCCCCAAGCACGTTAAATCACAATTTTTGAAATAGCCATTTCGTTCAATGTAGTTGAAAGGTCCAGAAATTATGTCTTTGAGGATAATCCCTCCCCCCCATATAATCCCCAGGGCAAAGATTGTAAGTTACGCCCTGTGGCACATAAGGTCTGTATAGAAATGGTGGACGTATAAACTCCAAAGAGGGCTCATTCGATTGGTGATCAGAAGTTATAGTGCTCTTTTTAAGATTCAAAGTGATCAAAATGCAAATCCCCCCTCCTCCACCAACTCACAAGTCATATTTTCCCGAAAAAAAGTCTGATAGAAATTTTAAGATGACCATTTGTTGTCGTTGAAACTTTGGAAAGGGCTCCGTCAGTTAGAAATTGAAAGGGCCTGTGCCCTCTTTAATAGTCAAAATTGACTGGAGGGCAACCATCCCCCATGCCCATTAATTCCCCAAACACTTCTAGTCAATATTTGACGATAGTAATTTTGTTTGATGTTGTTTAAAAGTCCAGAAATTATGTCTTTGAAGATGACAACCCCCTCACAGTCCTCAGGGCAAGGGTTGTAAGGTATGCCCCGAGGGCAATTAAGGTTTTTATGGAAACGGTGTGTGACACATACTTTGGAGGGGGCTCATTCGATTGGAAATCAAAAGTTGAAAATTCATTTTTAAGAGTCAAATTTATCGGACGACAGCTATACCCCCCAACGTCATATTTTCCCAAATGCATCCGATAGAAATTTTAAGACAGCTATTTGTTCAAAAATATTCTAAAGATCTCATAACATGGCTTTTGGGATTGACACAACCCCCTAGAGTATGGGGGTAAGGGTTTTAAGCTATGCTTCAGGGGGGGGGGGTGTAGTTTTTATGAAGAGGTGGTCTTGTGACCTTTAGAGAAGTTCAGAAGAACTTCTCTAAAGTCCGGAAATTACGTCTTTCAATCATTTGATTCGAAATGCATAGTTCTAGTTCCATTTTAAGCAAGAGATGTATTTTTTTTCATGAAAATGACTTTGTCAATAAAAATGAACAGAAAATAATTAAAAAAATTTATTCCACAAAACAAATTTTTCAAAGAAAAGTAAAGAGCTTCATTTTAATCTAGAGTCAAGCGTAATGGAGAGAAAATAGCCCCCCCCCTCTCGGATGTCCTCTTTTCCCCGAACATATTTGATCGAAATTGTGAGCTAGCCATTTCTTAGACAATATTACAAAGAGAATATAACAATGTCTTCAGCAATCAAATATAATAAATATTTAGGCGGACGTTGAACTAAATCAAAACAAACTATGAGCATGTGGACTTTCAAAAAGGTGACAAAGCAATATCTCAAGAACAACTTATATTGCTCGTATCAAGTTAGATCTTTAAGAGTAAGCTGTGGGAGATTTTTAGCTAGCCAGAAGGCACTATCTGTATACTTTTACATAGGAGGTTTATAACCCTTATGCCTTCTCAAGACCATAACATAATTTGCGCTTTACTGAAAACAAAATGTGTTTAAATGTTTTAACTTTTTTACTGAAAACTCTTTTTTACTCACTTTTTTTACCCTTTTTATTTTAAGGAATAAATATCAGTATAGGTATATTAAACTGACAATCCACGATCATTTTTTTGTTTGTTTTTTTTTTCAGTAGAGACTAAGTTATATTCTGGTCTTGAGAAGGCATGGGGGTTGCCATCCCTAGTAACGTTAATTTTTGCTTGTTTTGATTTTGACTCCGCATATTTATTATAATTTCTGTTTGTTTTGAGTTTCATTTAATTGCTGATAGTGATTTATGGTAGTTTTACGTTTGGAAGATTATTTGACTTTATTTCTGCCCATTTTTGGCTTAATAGAGCTCTTTACTTTTCTTTGAAAACTTATTCTGTGGAAAAAGATTTTTAAATTAATACAAATATATGACACCGTCATTCAGCCAGGGGGGCTGGCACCCCCTCCCTCCCCCCTTGCCCCCTTTATTGGCGCCCATGCTGTACTTTAATTCCACCTGTTACCTCTTGTATTTATGCGTACGAGACCTAGCTGCAAAGAGGGCGCAAAATTTCTTTCGGGATTTTGATTATGTCTTCAAAATCATAAAGCCCAAAAAATTTCCTAAGAAATATTTTTAAGGCAAAAGTCTTCGGCTCTAATTGGCAAAACAATTTCTTAGACCACACTTTTTTTCCACTTCCGAAAAATTAAGAGAGAAAGACGGGTTTAACTTTTAAATTTACTTTAATTGGCTTAGCAATACAAAATGAAAAAAACTGAGAGTTTTCAACTGAAAGTTTTTTCAACTGACATTAAGGAGCAAGATTAAAACTTAAAATGAAAAGAATTTATTACGTGTAGGAGGGGGTTGCCTCTTCCTCCACATCTCGCTTTTTACGCTAAAGTTCTTAGCAATTTTAGAAAAGATTCTTATTGTTCTAATTAAACGAACCTTGTGTTTCAGAAGTCGTTCTTAAAAAATTGGTACAAAATTCAAATTTTAGCGTAAAGATTGAGATGTCAAGAAGGGATCAACCCCCATCATATATGTAATAATTTTTTTTTTTTCGTTTTAAGTTTAAATGTTACTCCTTGCTTTCAGTTGAAAACAAAGTTGTTTTTTTTTTATTTGGTTTCTGATCGCTATTTAATTAATGCCAGGGAATCTGGCTCCCCCTCCACGGAAAAATCTCTTCATCGCGGATATATCTTCTAGACAATTCAATCCTGGTGAAAATTTACCCCCGACAACCACCCTTACTCCACATGTAAAATTGAGTCGGCAAAGAGAAAGAAAGACACACGAAGAATTTCGCATAGGAATTCTGGTAAATTCCCCCAGGGCAAAATTTCCCCTAAAAAATTCACCCCCTGGAAAATTCCCTTCCAGTGGAAACCTCTCCCCATCAGAAATCCCGCCCAGCAGAAAATTTGTCTCTCCCACCCGAAAAATGTATGTATACTTCCCAATAACAAATACTTTATATAAACAATGGGGAAATTTGTAATAATTTTTTTTTTTTTTTTAAGTTTAAATGTTACTCCTTGCTTTCAGTTGAAAACAAAGTTGTTTTGTTTTTTTTATTTGGTTTCTGATCTTCTTTTAACTAATGCCAGGAAATCTGGCTCCACCTCCACGGAAAAATCTCTTCTCCTCGCGGATATATCTTCTAGACAATTCAATCCTGGTGAAAACTTACCCCTGAAAACCACCCTTAGCACCTCCACACGTAAAATTGAGTCGGCAAAGAGAAAGAAAGACACATGAACAATTTTGCATAGGGATTGTGGTAAATTCCCCCAGGGCAAAATTTCCCCTAAAAAATTCACCCCCTGGAAAATTCCTTTCCAGTGGAAACCTCTCCCCATCAGAAATCTCCCCCAGCAGAAAACATGTCTCTCCCACCCGAAAAATGTATGTATACTTCCCAATAACAAATACTATGTATAAACAATGGGGAAATTTTATAACTTAAAGAACTTTCCCAGTGGCTTTGGGGAAGTTCATGTTATCTCCAAAGGAATAGTTATTCGGCCTTCTATGCTTAACAAAATGGCTATCTCAAAATTTTGATGCGAAAAATTTGAGAAAAAGGGCGTGGAAAGGGGCCTAGTTGCCCTCCAATATTTTTGGTAACTTACAAAGGGGGCTAAAACTTTCAATTTTCGTTAGAACAAGCCCTCTCCCGATATTCTAGGACCACTGGGTCAATACGGTGGCTGGCATTTACCCCCCGGTGATTACCCATCCCCCGTAAAATACCTCCCGCAGAAAATACCCCCCACCCCAGAAGATAAAAATGCCCCCAGGAAAATACCCCTCCGTAACTCCGAGATCAAGATAATACTAGAGAATAAAATGATCAAAAATTATGTGAGGAGATAAAAAAAAATCAGAAATAACAAAGTTTTATAAAGATGTTAATGTGGTTTAGGATCAGGGGTTCTACCTTAAGCTGAATTTACCAGCTAGATATTTGACGTTGTGGATACAGCTCAGTGCTAATTGCCTGCCAATTAGTGCAACATTTATAAGATATTCTAAAGAAAGATGTTCCAATGAAGACAGATGTACTTGCCCGCTTTGCAGAGTTAAAGAAGATTATTTGGTGCATTGCTTGAGCCGGTGCCAGTTGCTCTCTGCGACAAGGGAAATAATGAGTTGATGCTTACATGTGTCTTAAATAGTACGTCGCCTCAGTTTATTTACAGAATAGCGAGGTATCTGGCAATTTTGTTAATTAAAAAAAAATCCCAGTATAAAGTAAATGTAATGCTTCATTTAAGCGTTGTTTTTTTTCCAAGCGTTAAGTGTTTTTTTTTTCAAGTGTTAAGTTTTTTTTTTTTCAATGACCGTATTTCCAAGTATTAAGCAAGTGTTTTATGATGATCGCTGATCAAAGTTTACGTTATTTGTGCCTTTCATTTATGTTATTTTACTGTTTTCATGGGCGTATATTTGGCTTTAAAATACACTTAACTATCTATCTATCTAATATGCAGAATAATTGCACCTAGCACATTTTGCAAGCAGACCCGCTATACTTTACCCATTCCCCCTAATGTGCAAATCTACAGCCCAAATTTGTTTCTAAAGTAACGAAGAAACTAACGGAAAAAAACGATTTGTTCTTGAGTTTTACACAGCATAAACTGGAGTGAGTGACGCATAATACACGAGTGCCAAAGTTCATTCCCGCTACGGAACTTAGAAAAAAACTGAAATAAAATCCTCAAATTTGGAAATCTTTATTTTCCACGGGGGTATTTTCCCGGGGGTATTTATCGGGGAGGGGGTATTTTCCGCAGGGGGTATTTTCCGGTGGGTAATCACCGGGGGGAAGGGGGGAGGTAAACACCCAGAACCCTCGATACGATCACCCTGAAACAAAACAACAAAAAAACAAACAAATAAACACGCATCTGTGGTCTTTCTTCTGGTAAAAAAAAATAAAAAAAAAAAAAATACAAAATTCCTCATTTTTGAAAGTAGGAGCGTGAAACCTGTACAGTGGGATTCTTTGATACGCTTAATCTGATGATATGGTTTTCATGTAGCTTTTTTTTCAAAAACCAGACAAATTTTCTCAGGATCGTAATCTTTGATGGTTAAAATTAAACTTAATAAAACTCATATATTTGGAATCAGCATAAAAAGCCGATTCTTTTGATATATCTATTGGTATCAAAATTTTGTTTTTTAGACTTTCGGTTACTATTGATCCAGGTCGCTCCTTACTTACAGTTCGTTACCACGAAATGTTTGATGTAGACAAAACGTATAATTCATTTTTTTCAAGTTTTTTCTCCAATTCCTCATTAAGATAAAGATTAAATAACAATTCTGTTAATCTACCTCTTTCGAGCGATCCTGGGAATAATAATTTACATGAGCTGGTAAAGGAAAAAAAGTAGTTCCATGTTCTTATCTCTTTTGTCACACTTGACTCCCTGGAATATTAATATCTGAACTTAATTATAATCTACATTAGTATTAGATGAAATCATGATGAGCGTAGAATAAGAAATGGAAAAACAGAGATGAAGGAAGCCGTTGCTTTCAAGTTGCTGAATAATCGTTATAAAATAAATGTGATATCTATAGCTCTTGAGAAAAATAGACACAACCAGAGAAAAAGGATACTGGTTCCAGTTTTTAAAATCAGCTTCAGTTAGCGTGTGATAAAAATGTAACAGAAGGACTGAATTATTCTGTACTGTCAAGAAATATGATAAAGAAAATGGGTATCAGTTTAGAGGTTGTCCACTTCTAAAGGGAACATGTTAACAAAATAAAAGTATTTTGATTAGATTTCTTATTTTATACTTTCTAAAATTTTATGGTCCCTTTTCAGACAATACATCCCCTTCTAATGGTCCCAGATATATCCGGAATTTTATCCCGAAGTGGCACTGAAGTTAGCAAACTGCTGCCCCCGGTACCGAAGAACCGACTTTAGCCTGACCCTATAGCTAAGTTCATTGTAAGGTACTTGTGTAAAATTCAAATCCTGGACAAGAATAAAAGGCCACAATATATGGGATGGATTCATTTCTCGGAGATTGCTTTAAACTAGAAAATGAAGCATAAGGAAACATTTTAGACGTGTGAAATATGTTCTAATTATTATTTTAACATGTTTTATATCTATAAAGAGAGATCCAGTGAGTATTATACAACATCTACATAACTTCAAATCCAATAAAACAATAGAGACATACTACTGAACAGACTGACTGCTTCATTGGTCACAATTTTCGTACCGAATATCGATGTTCGTGGCATTATATACTACATCGAGTAATTTTATGTGCAGTTCGGATTAGTCACTAAATTTCTTGTATAATATCGGATATTTAAAATGTGCTTTTAGGGGGTGTCGCAGGGTGAAAACTGACAAAAGTCAACTACAATTTTGCATTTCCATCGGTCAAGGTTCATTTGCAACAATGCTTTTATTTAAAATGCTAAAATATTAGTTTCGGATATAAAAATAAAACTAAAAGGAAAAAAAAATAATAAGGAATGATGTTCTTACTTTATAAAATGCAGCAGGTTATCCTATTATCAGGTTTCCTTCTACTGTTTTGCAGATTTTAAAGTCATTTCAAATTATATAAACATACACAATTCTGCAGTTATCACTCAGGCAATTTCATAAAGATTCTTGAGATAGGCTACATGAAATTCAATGACTTCACTAGACTTCAATGAGGCGAGAATATATGAGAATATCAATATTGTGGGATGGAGAGAAGGGTGGATTGTTAGAAAAGTGACCATGATATTTGAAAATAGCATAAAATAAGGAATCTAATGATAATGCTTTTATTTTATTAGCATGTTTCCTTTAAAAGTAGTCAACCACTTAATTCACGCCAGAAAATGAACTACGACGGGAAAAAACAGGACTTGTCCTGAAACTCTTGCCTTTCTGCTGGTCAAACTCATTTACAGGATGGGGTGATAATATGGGATGGTTTCAAGTTTTTTCTTAGCCCCCAAGAAATTCAGGATTTTTCCGATTGCTTTCCCTGATTTTCTATATTCCACATATAATTCACTTGTTTCGCGTCTTTTTTGAACTTGCTTCACCCTCCGAAATAATTGTCTGCGTGCGTACCACTTACGTCCAATTTAACCCCCCCAAAAATACGATTCGAAAAATATGACCATTTTATAGAATAAGCAAACTCTGGTGCAAGTTATTGCTAACAGCTAATTTGACCTTAGTAACAGCTAAATAATCAAAATTATACAGCAACAAGACTTTTTTAATGGATTCTTTTAGTAATTTAAATTTTGAACTTCATAGGTATCAAAATCTTATGGGTAAAATAGAAATCTTCTAAAATAGTGCATTTGAATAAGGCAAACAGAAAAGTACTAGGAATAGGCTTTATATTCATATAGTAACGAAAACAGCAAGTCCCTTGATTTGAACTATAGATGTTTCAAAGACAATCGGTTTGGTAAATATTTGGCAGTTCATATTATTAACTTACAAATAAAGTGAACATACCACTCGGTAAATTTTTTTTTATGCTCTTTTCGAATATAATAATCGCTTCTATCGGAAATTCAAATTTGCCCACCCCTACCCCCCTAATGTACAAATGTATACCCTGAATTGGGATATACCATGAATTATCGAAGGCAAAGTTTCGAATCGCAAAATTCAGCGTTATTTTTATCGACGGCATTCGAAATACTTGAAAGGGTAGGAAAACGTTTTATATTTGAGTTGCCTAATAAATGAGGTTTGAATTTTTATAAATAAATATTTTTGGTCTTGAACAAATTATTTATAAACTAGTTATATGTTTTTAACCACTTTTCAATAACTTAACTAGCGTTGATAACTTCTTTGTGCGGTTACAATTCAGGGTATATATTTGCACATTAGGGGGGTGGGGTGGGTAGATTTGAATTTCCGATAGAAGCAATTATTATATTCGTAAAGAGCATAAAAAAAGGCATCGAGTGGTATGTTCACCTTATTCCTAAGTCAATAATATGAACTGCCAAAAATTTACCATCGGTTTACCTTGATCCTCTGACTGTTTTTTTGTTTTTCTTTAATTAGTAGCCTAAAGAGATAATACCACCGAAACTCTAACTTTTTATGAATTTATGGGCATTTCTTATTCAAATTATTAAATAAGATCAATTTTTCCTTTCATTTGTGGTCCCCACGATGTTTGTTTTTCGTCGCATTCACTCCCAAAATAAATTCCCGCGCATGTTCCCGCTTCAGAAAAATACAAAAGTTTTCTTACTCATAAAATTGCTATTTCAAGCTTAAGTCCACAGCAAAGAGTAACTTTCTGCTTGGCTCTTAAACCCTGAAACTCACTGACTACGCTCCATTCATGCCTATTCTTTTCTTAATACTAAATTGCATTCTTTGTCAGTACAACACCAAAAATGGTAGCAGTTTAATCATTGTGTTCAGCGCCGAATTTATACCCGCAATTACTCTTCGAATGTGGATTCTAGTACATTACTTTGGTAATCATGTGGATATGGGACAAAATAAAAACAACTTACTTTCATTGAGATGCATTATAATGACTGGATATGCAATGAACAATAAATGCCTCTACTACTTTACTATGGCCTGTGAAAGAAATAATAATAATAAAAAGGTTTCAAATCAAACAGTTCGTGGAAACGAACTGTAAGTAAGGAGCAACGTTCTCAATAGTATTCTAAAAACAAACATAAAAAGAATGGGCTTCTTCTGTTGATTCTAAATATATGGAATTCATTGAGTTTAGTGTTACCCATAAAAAGCTACGAGCTTCAGAGAATTCACCTGATTTTCGAAAAAGGTGGGAAACACCCCTTAAAAGTCAAGTAATTTTAATGAAAATCGCATCATCAGATTCAGCGTATCAGAAAACCCAGCTGTTAAGCTTTCAAACTCCCATCTGCAAAACCCTGGAATTTTGTTTTTTTCAAACGGTTCGTGATAACGAACTGTAAGTAAAGAGCGACCCGGCTCAATAGTAACCGGAACTCTAAAAAACAGAATTGTTATGCCAATAGATAAATCAAAAGAATTAGATTTTTATGCTGATTTCAAATATATAAGTTTCATCCAGTTTAATCTTACACATGAAAAGTTACGAACCTGAAAAAATTTGCTTTATTTTCAAAAAAAGAAGAAACACCCCATAAAATTGATAGAATCCTAATGAAAATCAAACCATCAGATTCAGCGTATCAGAAAACCCTACTATACAGATTTCAAGCTCCTATCTGCAAAAATGTAAAAAAAAAATTTTTGGCAGAAGAAAGATCCCGGATGAGTGTTTATGTGTTTGTTTTTTCCCAGGGGTGATCGTATTGATCCAGTGGTCCTAGAATATCGCAAAAGGGCTCATTCGAACGGAAATTAAAAGTTTAATGCCCTTTTTAAGTGAACAAAAATTGGAGGGCAACTAGGCCTCCTCCCACGCTCATTTTTTCCCAGAGTCAACCGATCAAAATTTTGAGATAGCCATATTGTTCAGCATAGTCGAAAATATAATAAATATGTCTTTGAGGATGACTTAGCCCCCCACAATGCCCGGGGGAAGGGCTGCAAGTTATGAACTTTGTCCATTGTTTACATATATTATTGGTTATTGGGAAGTATACAGACGTTTAGAGGAGGGATTTTCTCTGGTGGGGGGTCGAAGGTGGGGGTTACGTGGTAGGATCTTTCCATGGAGTATGTTTTCATGGGGGAAGGGGCATTTCCATGAAGGGGGTGCCAGATTTCCCAGCATTATTTAAAAAACGATCAGAAATTAAATAAAAGAAACAAGTTTTTTCAAGAGAAAGTAAGGAGCAGCATCAAAATTTAAAACAAACAGAAATTATTACGTAAATGAGGGGGTTTGCCCCCTAGTCAATACCTCACTCTTTAAGCTAAAGTTTTGTTAGTACTTTCAAAAGAGCTATATATTCTAATTAAACGGCCTTTGTCATTCTTAAAGAATTGGAACAAAATTTGAACTTTAGCGTAAAGAGTGAGTTATTGACTTGGGGGCGAACTCCTTCATATACGTAATAATTTCTGTTCGTTCTAAGTTTTAATGTTGCTTCTTACTTTCTGTTGAAAAAAAACTTATTTTGGTTTAATCTAGGAGAAAGATCACGGTTGCATGTTTATTTGTATGTTTTTTTCCCAGGGGTAATATCATCGAACCAGTGGTCCTACGATATCGGAAGAGGGCTCGTTCGAACTAAAAATCAAAATTCTAGTGCCCTTTTTATGTGACCATAAAGCTTGAAGGGCAACTAGCCCTCCTCCCATGCCCATTTTCCCCAAAGTCGTTAGACCAAATTTTGACGTAGCCATATTGTTCATCATAGTTGAAAGGTCCAATAACTATGCCTTTGAAGATAACATGATCACCACAGCCCTTGGGGAAATGTCTTTAAGTTATGAAGTTTTCCCATTGCTTACGTGTAGAATTTGTTACTACGAAGTATACATTCATTATTGGACTAGGGGGGGGGGTGAATTTTCTTCTGGAGAAACTCTCTACGGGAAGAATTTTCCATAGGAAAGGAAGATTTAGGAAGGTGAACTTTTCAAGGGAAGTTTTGTACTGGGGCGATTATCTAGAATTTCTATACGAAATCCTTTAATTTGTCTTACTTTCTCCTTGCCGACTGAATTTTACATGTGGAGATGTTAAAGGTAGTCGTTTGGGGTAAATCGTCACTGGGATTGAATTTTCTAGAGTACTGATTCCCAAACTTCACTGAGGCCCCACCCGTCAAACGAAAATTCCAAAGCTTTTTTTTTTTTTTTTTTTTTTTTTTTTTTTTTTTTTTTTTTTTTTTTGCAAGTGTTACCAATATAAATTAAAGACTGTTAAAATAAGAAACATTACATAATAGTTTTTTATTACTTACACGACTAAGAATGAAACTTTTTTTTTTTACAAAATTATTTCAATGAAAAGGATGTATTTGTCTCTGATTTTTCTTCATTACAGCTTCAATATCAACTTCAACTTTAGTTACTTTTAATCGCAGTGAGTTTGATATATCCAATTTATTTCTGTACTTAGTTTTGATGTAAACCAGAGCCGAAAATCCGGCTTCACGCAAATATGAGCTAGTAAAGAGGAGGATGACTTTCATAGCTTTATCAAACCGCCAGGAATGGTTATCAGCAACTGAGAGCCAGAATTTCAATATCTTTTTACCATTAAATCTATTTTTCAGTGACGTATCTTCTGATAAATCAATTAGTTCTTAACTTGCTTTTGTTGACATACTAGTGGGTAAGTCGTCTTGATATGGGTCACAAATCCAACTCAATGAACTTTGTCATCTCTTCCCCAGAATAGTGGTCAAAATTATTTTCTAATATTGATAAATGACTTGGAATTACAGATAGTTTGTTCATCTAAAGCTGATCTTGGTTCTCAATAATAAAAGTTTCAAGTGTTTTAAAACAATCATACTTGCCATATCAATACAACTTTTCCAGAGCATGAATTTCTTACTGATTGCTCAGATTTTATCGTGAACTGCAAAAATGTCTGATCCGTTTGAACCTTTCAAATACAAATTTAGTTCGTTTAATTTGGAAAAAACATTGGCCAAATAAGTGAACTTTAGAATGAATTTGTCGTCCAGTAGATGTTTAATATATTCAGTTTTTCCTTTCTTTCCCCTTTTTCCCCAGCACTTTTCCACGCAACTTTTCCACAGCATAAATTTCTTACTGGTCGCTCGAATTTTATCGTGAATTGCAAAAATGTCTGATCCGTTTGAACCTTACAAATGTAAAGTATTTAACATCAATTCGAGAGGCTTTTCCGGGTATCTCATTTCTTAGTTAGTTGGGCATTTATGTGTCAACGATAGCGGTCCAGGGGGGGAGCTCTTGGGACTAAGGCTAGTCGTGGGAAAGGGGTCGTTCCCAGGCTATATCTTAACGTCATTGCAGCATGGTATGATTTTTAATATTTCTGCAATTTGATTTATTTGTCGCTGGTATTTTCAGGATTAATTAGCCTTTCCCGGTCATTCCTTTTGCCCTAATTCAAAGTTTATGCATAGGCCTAACCCCAACTTTCCTTGTCCTCATCAATTTCAGGGGATGGGGAACAAGTCTATTTTAAAGTATAGAAAGAAAAATGAAGTGTTAAAATATCCAGTTTCCGACTACTGTTGTTAGTGTGGTTCGTTTATGCTATGTAAGTTTTTACTTATGCAAGTATTGTGTAGTGTTTGTATTATGTAATTATTTAATAGTTCATGCTGTAGAATGTTAGTAGGCAAGAAGTGAATAATTTGGGAAGGGAATGTTTTCAATTCAATTAAAGTTTGGGGGTTTAATGAAAAGGGGATAAGCCAAATTTGAGAAATTTAACTTAAAACAGGGGGGAGAATCTGTAAAGTATTTAACATCAATTCGAGAAGCTTTTCCGGGTATCTCATTTCTTAGTTAGTTGGGCATTTATGTGTCAACGATAGCGGTCCAGGGGGGAGCTCTTGGGACTAAAGCTAGTCGTGGGAAAGGGGTCGTTCCCAGGCCTTGAACTTCCGTTCCAGGAAAGTTATATTCTTGGTTCATTTCTAAAGGCAGTCCATATTTCGCCTTCATCGACCATGTACCAACGTTTATCGTCTACCTTTGGAATTTACGTAAACCATTACATCTGCCAATATAAAAGGCATACAAATAAAGAACTAAAGAGAGGTTTACACAAATACAAATTGAGCTTGTTTAATTTGAGAAAAATATTCGCCAAATAAGTGAGCTTTAGAATGAATTTGTCGTCCAGAAGATGTTTAATATATTCAGTTTTTCCTTCCAAATAAAGTGTAACTTCCACTAATCGTGTCATTACTTTTCCCTTGATAACCAGGGAACTTCTGTATTTAGAAGAAGAATATGTATCGCTGCTACCCATTTTGTGGCTACTCACATCTACTAACTCATATCTGTGTTAGGCCGGGCTTACGGCTATGGTCTAGATTAAAAATAAGCACGGAAATAAATTGGTTATATCAAACTCACTGCGATTAAAAGTAATTAAAGTTGAAGCAGATGCTGGAACTGTAATGTAGATAAATCGGAAGCAAATACATCCTTCTCATTTAAATAATATTGTAAAAAAAAAACTTGCAGGTGTAGTTATGTAAGTAATAGAAAGATTATTTAAGTCGTGTTCCTTATCTTAACAGTCTTTCATTCATATTGATAACAACTCGGCTATCCAAAGACATAACCGTGAGTTTGGCTTTTTAGTACTTTTCAAAAACAGTTTTGAAGTTTCAAAAACTAAGAATCACTCCATCTTTTTCCTGAGTTGATTTGTAGAGGAAAACAATTAATCATCAGGTTAGTGTTTTTGACCTCATATTTATATTTTAGGCTTGCGTTAAAAACTTACTCCTATACTGAGTTATTGAGAAAAAGTGGAATCACATTCACGGTTTTGCCGAGGGATTTCGAAGAAATACGGAGCAAAATCACGATTGCAGCGGAGGAAATATAACATTCCTTGTTTTGCCTTGAGAATCCATAGCAAAACCGTGAATGTTCTATTATTTCAGCATGGAAGTTAAGAAGAAGTTGATCTGAAAAATGAAGATTATAATGCAAAATTGACTCCAATTAAAATACTTGAAAAAGTACAAAAATTCACTGCCACGCCAAGTTTTTACTGGTACATCGTCGAGTCCAGTTTATCGTCGTAACTCTCTTCGTCTTCCAAATCCTGGACGCCAATACTAATCGGTATGGAATCCCAGAAATTTCTCTTTTCAAGTGGAGCATACGGCAAAGGAGTGTCCACCATTTTCTTCTTTTTCGCCTGTGTAATGCCTCTGTTTGTGGTTCTACATTCAGGTAAATGCTCTTTTTTCTTCGCACCTTTTTTGAAAAGATCACACTTGGAGTAAGACTCTTCACCGAAATCGAGTTTGTAAAAAAGTGGAAAATACCCTCTGACAAAATTAACTTCCACAGTATCAGTTATTTTGAACGTGAGCTTCTTTTCACTTTTCCACATTCAGAAATCTTCAATTTGCACTGGCAATACTTCTACCGACTTGCTTTGTGTTTCTTTGATAACCGTGCAAGACTTTCAAAATCATACATCTGCCTAACCGCAGGGATTTTCTTTTTAATATTGCCGTAAAGACCATCGGCGGCCATAAGAGGATGGCCTTTGGTTAGAAACTTGAGATGAAATTCCTTCCGATCCATGTGACTACGATCATTGACAAGTAAAGTAAGAGCTGTGAATATGGTCCAGTTCTTATTCTAAACTGTGGATTTTTCAGCCCAGAACTCAAACATTTCAACGCACAGGAAGTTTTGAATGACCTTGACAGATGCATTTGCTACGTTGTCAGCGTCACGTTTCTGAACAGTTTCGTACCAAATGACGCAAACAGAGTTTTTGTTCAGTTTTGGATTCACAGGGCAAAATGTTTCGTTGAAGATAGCAAGTCGACTTGTGAAAAAGTACTCGCTTATCGGTGGCATCATGGACAGGAGCATAGCTTTCTGCATGTCGACGCAAAAAATCTTTTCTTTATGACTTTGTTCATACACTTTCCTTTCACAATAGAGAGCTTCTGAAGCTCTTAATTTTGATTTTTACCTTTCCCACATCAAGATTCCAATATCTGTAATGTCACCATTCAACGCTTTATTGTCATGATCCAAGCAGATGTCACACAAATTGAATGTTGGCTTTTTCAAAGATATGTTCATTGAAAACAGAACCTTCCGATATACTTCAACTGAGGCTTTTATAACTGAAAATTTCTTGCAGAACTCCTTGTGCATGGTAATGACTGCAAGAAAGCGATCAACATAAAGCCTATTAGGTGCATTGTATCTTCTGTAGTGCCAAGGGGATGGGTGAGAACTACTTATATGATTTTTGATTTCCTCTTTTACATTGATTTATCGGTTCCCACCTCATCGCTCAATCCGCAAACTGTCTTCTGTTTCAATTTTCTCTATAGCCTTATGCAGTTTGTAGACTACTGAGTCATTTTTGCACCCAAACGTACCTACAAACATTTTTCAGCATACAATATCTCTTGAAGAGTCAATGGTCACCGGTTTTCCTTCTATTCGGTATTTCAGAGTTCAATTCTAGAAGAAGATAAAGCTCTTTCTTCTCAGTTCGTAAGGAAAGTTCCAATAGTTTGTATTATTTTGCTTGACTTCCTCCTCTGTAAATTTGTCCTTGCATTTCATGTAACAGGTTTCCTTGCACAGGTCAAGTACAAGATGTTTCTCTCGAGCTTTCTGGATTCTCTCCTCGATGGTACGGGCCCACTTCACAGTTTGTAAACTAGCTGAAACTACACCGCTAGTTTCAACTTCTGCAATCGACTTTGACTAAGGTTTACCTTTAGAGGTCTGGAGGTCCAACATTGACGTGTTAAGATGGACTGGTTCAGTATTTGAGTCATACCATCTGTCTGGTACGGGCCTCCAACTGAGTTAATAGATGTTTCCAGTGCTTGGGGCAAAAATGGGGTCCGAATTTGTTATAAAAACGCTTGCATCGTTATTGAGATAGGGTTTCATCTCACCAGAATATTACGGACACAATCCCAGAGGCACCCAATTCGTGAAGACAGGACTTTCCTCATATCTGTCGACCTCAAGTGCTGCTGATGGCTCTACAGCTGTTACGAGTGCTACTGATGGATCTAAAGTTGTTGCGAAAGTACCCTGGAGTAGAATTGATGGCTCAACGTTAAAGCTTGAGCTTTTTCAATTTCCATTTGAACCGCGTGACATCAGCTTGCCTATTGAATGATGTTTTCAAGCCAAGTCCTAACCTTCTTCCCGTAAGTAATGTCGTCATCTTCAGAGCAGTTCTTTTCTCTCTGTCTCCTCATTTGTTCTTCCCTGGATTCTCTTTTAAAAATCTTTAAAGAAACAATGATTTAGCAACAAAAATAGACTAGGCGAAGTAACTTACTGTCAATCTAGATTTTTTTTTTTTTTTGCTTTTTTTTCACAACTAAACCAATGTTAAAATACAGAAGATAAGAAAGCGAATAATATTTTAAAAAGAAACATGTCTTAAGACGTCTAAGGGGGTGCCTATTGACGCCAGGGGCCTAATTGCCTCCCTAGAATTCATGAAGCTCTTTTAAAATTTTTATTCGAAAATTCCCCTTGGAATTTAAAAATACCTTTCTTTTCAGCTTCACAAAAAAAAAATCCTTGTCCCTCCTTCAAATCGTGAGTTGGTTGAACTGCTTGAAATTTCTAAATTTCAATACAGCACACCTAACTAAAACGATGTGCATGATAAATTTTAAGCGTTAGTTAATTAAAAAAAACTTTTGTCAAAAACACTTTCCAAAGTAGTGGAAAGAGTAGTATTAAAACCTAGAATGATCATAAGAAAGTGCGGAAGGCTCGACTTCTTGAAATTGTTATGCATTTTGATTAAAACCCTATGGAGAAATACACCCATTCCAAAATGACATTTTTATAACATAAAGCCACTGAAAAAGCGCCAAAAACAGCAAAGCCCTAAAATTTGGCCATATAATAATCATAATTACCATGAAGGCAAATATGAGAACCTGGAAGAAGTGACAGAAACATGAGAACTAAGAATTTGCTCTATAGGTTTTGTTTTACTTTTATTTATGTTTGTATTCTTTTTCTCTTGTTGTTATTTTATGCACTTGCTCAGTTTATCTTATAATCGTGTATATTATTTACCTTCTCTTTATTTTTTTTTCTCTTGTGATTATTTGATGTAAAGCAAAGGTTAGAATGTTAGATGTTGACAAGGTAGCTTTTCTCCGATTCAGTGGTTTATAAAAAGCAATTGTTGATACGTTGTTATGTTTTGGTAGTAAATAAACAAAACTAAACTAAATATTGGAATTTTAATAAACAAATTTCCTCAGTTTTCTACAAGTGCACACACAACTTAAGACACAATCAATACACTAGTTACAAGTTTACGATTAGAAATGTTTCATTCTTACCTTTTCACCCATTTTCTCTTTAGCTAAATCAAACAGTGCCTTTTCTCTGGACTACATGGCTATCACTCGATAAAAATTGCGAATATACAAGAAAAAACCGTGAATGCACGAATTCATCATTTTTAGAGGCTTTCTAATTGGTGGAAATACATTCAAGATTTTAACATGGATTCTATGGCCACATACACGGTTTTGCTGTAAGTTTTCAACAATATATTCATGGTTTTGCCACAATTTACAAATACAGAAGAAGTCACGATAGACGAATTTGATCTGCACAAATGGAGAGTGTGGTCAAAATAGTATGGAGCGATATCAGACTCAAAATGTCAAAAAGTGGCATTCACGGTTATGTCTTTGGACAGCTGACTTGTAAAAAAACAGGAAAAAAATAATTTCGATTAGAACAAATAAGTGCCTCTACTCACCACTATGGAATCTGAGCAATGCCAATATTAATGCTTGCGACTGTGACCCACTCAATGTTCACTCGCGACCCACTGGTGGGCCGCGACCCATAGTTTGAGAAACACTGGTGTAGAAAATCTTTGTGTGAAGGATTTTCCTGAAGAGGAGAAGACGGGTTTCCTGGCATTGTTTAAAAAAGTCAGGAATTAAATTTTTAAAAAACAAGTTTTTTCAACTGTAAGTAAGGAGCAACATTAAAACTTAAAACGAACGTAAATTATTACGTATATGAGAGGGTTCCTCCCTCCATGATACCTCGCTCCTTACGCTAAACTTTGACTCTCGTCCCAATTCTTTAAGAACGACTCCTGAAACATAAGGGTTTTTCTTAAGTAGAACAATGAGAAGCTTTTTTAAAAGTACTAAAGAATTTTAACGTCCTGTGTATCACTAGCATTCAAAAATTCAAGAGTCTTGTCAATTTGAAACAATTTTAGCAAAACCTGCTTTAAGTTTATTGTTAATGTCTAAAAGTGCACTAGAAAGCATAGCTGATACAGCAGAGCAAACACTAATCCAAAGCCAACTCAACGCAGCAATTAGCTTAACTGAAAAGAAACCACAGCGCAGATCGCTGATTCCATGTCCACCATTAAAAACCATATATTTACAATTTTCAGCGTTAATCACAAGGTCAATTTTTCTCATAGCTTAGAAACAAACTGGGTCGAATAAGTCAAGCTATACTTTAAACGGCTAATAAATAGTAAGTCATCTACAAATGCAAAATAGGATAAATGGGTTAGGCCCATAAAATACGACCAAAAAATATGGTGATAGCAGAGATTACGAGTAAGCATTAAAAAGGTATGGTGACCCCCCCCCCCCCTACTCTCTTTCTAAGTCCAGAAATATTGGGAATAATAAAAAAATTGTCCTCTGACCTGAATGAACACATGAATTTGTGTTCCAAAACTAAGGACGAATATAAGAGACTCGAAGCTGAATAAGAGAATGCCACACTTGGCTATAACAAGTGGAGTCAAGTGCTTTTGAAACTTCTAACGCGTATAAATACACTTCAGATCAATTTTTTTGTACTTGGTTTAATAAAGAAGTAAAAACTCGATATACTGGTATACTATATAGGGTTGAAACTCAAATTGACCCAACACATATTCTATATTTTCAAGAATTTCAGAAATCAGGACATATGCGAAAATAACGAGCAAGTTACCGCAATGCGCAATTAGTCAAATCTTTCCCACTAGTCAGGATTAAAGTGACACTCACACACAAAAAGGGAATCTGGCACCAAAGACACGCACAAACAAATTCGAAATAATAACTGCAAATGATGATTCAAATCTTTAACTTCAGTATTAAGGTGAAAAACACTTATGCTATCAATATTCAACAATTTTTTTTTTAATTCTTAACGCAACAAATAACACGGTCAATAGATACAGAAGACACATGGCCTTGTGTGATCTTTTTAGTTAATACACAAGAACAAAGAATGGCAAACTGAGAGTATTACTACTACTAACAACAACTCACTGCAGCACCAAGCCACCTGAAGTCAACACAGCTACGCATGCTCCTCCTCCATCGTAATCTTTTCAAAGTCTCCCTCTTTACACCATACCAAGAAGTTCCAAAATCCTTTAAATCTTTCCTTAAAGCGTTCTTTCACCCCAACCAGGGACGATCGGCTTTTCATTTGGCCCTAGACGGTTGACTGAAAAGGATAATCTTTGGCAATCCGTCATCCTTCATCTGCAGAACCTGCCTTATCCATCTAAATTTTTCTCTCATTATAGCCACAGAAGGCGGCATCAAACCGCACTTTTCGTATTGCCTACTGTTTGAGATACCGTCAGTCAGTCGGGCACGCCTACCCAAAATAGTCCGTCAACAATTTCTCGGGAAAACATCTAGTAAATCTTCCTACGTTTTTTGGTGTGTCCATGTTTCAGAACCATACTCTACCACTGTCATCACTGTAGTTTCCACTATTTGAATCTTAGCTTCCAGAATTACATTCTTCCAATTTTTTTTCAACGGTGGAAAAAAAACACAATGGGCCTTGGTCATTCTACTTTTAACATCTTCACTGCTCCCACTGTCTTTACTTATAATCCTAGATATGCAAGTAAAGCTTTCAACTTGGTCGATCGTCTGGTTATCCAACGTCACTTTTTTATCATCACTACTTATTCTTGCACCTTGAACTCGCAAAACCTCTAAAAGTTCATTGATTTGGCTAACACCTTTATCTAGGATGTTTTTTAATAATCAGCATAATATAAGTCTAGGAGATTTTCACTTCCCCACTAGCTTCTGTATTCTTCCATTGCCTTTGCTATGCTTCTTAAGACAACGTCCACAAAAATGATGTATATGAATGGGATACACCGTAACCCTGCTTAACTCCTGATTTAATACGAAAGGAGCAACTAAACTTATTTCCTACCTTAACCGCAGCAATATTATTCGCCACTAATCACTTTAATGTATTTGTCTGGTATACCTTACAAGGATAAGACCTTCATTAAAGCTCTTCTAGCAGCAGAATCAAATGCTTGTTCATAATTTATAAAACTGACGACTAAAAGTGTATGATGACTGAGGCATTTCTCAATCATTAATCTAAGAATAAAAATTCGGTCAACCCATCCTCCATTTTTTCTAAAGCCACACAGTTCTTCTCTTAAGATAACATAATTTTATATTACATAGAGTACATACAGAACATTCTTGTAGCACCTGTTAAGACAACCCCTAATGTCTAGTTGGCAGCAGGTGGGAGTCTTGTATTCTACATCGTTTATGTAGTTTAGTCTTCTATTCTCTTAGAACTTTATCCTCAGTAGCTCTTTGTCTAGAAAGTATCATCATACTAAGTAATTTACTATCTATAGGAACCAGGCTAATGCCTGTATAATTGAGAATGAACAGCATAATTCAAAATATTAAAAGTTTTCTTATGATTCTTAATTCAATATGCATTAGGGATCCCATCAGTAGCAGAAGATGAATCAAATTTCGTGACATTAATCACTTATTCCCAATGACTACAAATCTTTGGAAATTCATCAGCATTACACCTTACTTTAGGAAGATATAGTTTAAATTTCAACATTTTTTTTACTAAATGTTGAACACGCGGCCCATTAGGGGGCGGCCGCACGATACCTAAATTCTAAGCCACAATTTAGCATGATTTCTCCTCGTGTTTAAACCTGGTTAGATTTCCATATTTAACTTATAGTCTTA
>JAQQPU010003964.1:33622-55251 GCA_029168905.1 Artemia sp. Kazakhstan ARC1039 | reverse complement strand
TTTTGTTTTAAGATAAAGTCAGTTTGACTTGCAGTGGACTGATATTCCACAATTATATACCATTTTGTAGATAGCAGAAGCTAGAAATTTTATAATTTACAAATTTAATAAAAGAAATATTTAACAGCCTAAAATTTAACTGGTCCAAAGAAGATGCCCTCTATGAGATACCTACCAGCCTCTTCTCCCCCACCCCCTAAAAAAAGCTATTCAAATCACCAGGAAAAAAAGTTAGCAGCAGTATTTTAGCACCAAAGAATGAGAGAGATTATTTTACTTTACTTAGTGTTTAAAAGTGTGCTCCGATTTCACAATTTCTTATTTGTGATCTATTTTTGCAAGCCAATTGGGTTATTCTTTAAGTGTATCGCCTAAGCGTAATAACCAACTTTTTGATGCAGGCGCATCAAGTAGAAAATAACTAGGATACTCACTTTCTTGAAAGACAAATAACTCAATCTTTACTTTAAAGCATTACTACTTTTATAGGAGAAAATTTTAAGAAAGTATAAAGAACAGACAGTATTTTAGTCACAGCATTCTTACAAGCAAACTTTTTTTTCCTGTAATACGCTGATAAGGTTGTGGTAAGGACGGTAAGCACAGGATAAGTTGAGTACGCTGATAAAAAAAAACGATATTTGAACCTCAAAATGTGTTGGCAACAGAAATAAAAGGGCCAGTAACACATGGGTTCAGCAAGTCTTTGTCAAGCTATGGTTAGGTTTAATGGGAAAACCAATTATCTGAAAGGGACTGATCAGTGGAATATACAACGTTTAAGTAACTTATGGCCATTTCTCCTCATTGTAGGTTTTAATATCGCTTTTTAATTTTCTAAGAGAAAGTTTTTTGGGATTTTTTTGGAAACCTACTAATTAAACAGAAAACTGTTTGTCATCTCTCAGATGGATTTTCGGAAACAGAGACCACGAAGAAGGGGGGGGGGTATGCGATCCCCCTAAAATATCTCTGCTTTTGTCCCTGCTCATTTACTTTAAGTCGATATGAGAAACAAAAGAGAAAAAACTCACCATTAATTAATACCACGGTCATTTAGGCAGCGTAATAGCGCTGCCTAAGTAAAGAACGATGTGGATACAATTTTTTTTTCTCTCCATACCCGGGCACTTCGTATCGAAGGAGTTATCGTAGAAACTTCGAAAAGGGCTCATTCGATTGGAAATTGGAGTAGCCCTTTTTAATAGTCGAAAGTGATTGGAGGGCAAGTAGGCCCCCCCACGCCCATCATTCCCCAAAACACATCCAATCAAAATTTTGAGATAGCCATTTCGTTCAGCGTAGGCTAGTTGATTTCCAGATAGAAAATACGTTTTTGAGGAGGACACTCCCCCAAAACCCTCAGGGCAAGGGTTATAAGCTATGCCCTGGGGGCATATAAGGTTTTTATTGAAATCTTTGTCGTAGAAACTTGAAAAAGGGCTCATTCAATTTGAAATTCAAAGGGCTAGTACCCTTTTTGATAGTCGAAAGTGATTAGTGATATTTTTTGTTGCTGTTGTTGTTTAGACCAGGGCACTTCGTATTGAAGAAGTTATCGTGGGAACTTCGAAAAGGGCTCATTCGATTGAAAATAGAAAGGGCCGATGCCCTTTTTAATAGTCGAAAATGATTGGAGGGCAACTAATCCCCCTTCCACTCCCACCCTCCAACGCCCATCCTCCCATTTGCCCATTATGTTTAAAAACTAAATGTTGCCTTAAGATTAAATCAAAATGCACTGTGATAATGCTAATTCCCAATAAGGCATCTCAGCAGTATCCCAAAAACGACTGAGGGTGTTATGTTCAAACTTTCGGGCTACTTCTGCTCTTAAAATTTAACCAAATCAAAACAGCGTAAGTGTATCCAAGCTATCAAAGAAAGTAAACAGATTTTTTTGCGAATGGTATCAAGTTTTCCATTTCAGGTCAACTAGAGGAGGTATGAAACTAAATCAAACAGTACCATTTGTGTCCAGATTTTTAAAAGGGTGTATGTTGTTAAAAATTGCTGAAAATTTTTCTCCAGCATACAAATAGCAGGCCAAACTATAAAGTCGTGTCGTGGGACAACTATAAAGTTGTCGTGGGAACTTCGAAAAGGGCCCATTCGATTGAAAATAGAAAGGGCCGATGCCCTTTTTAATAGTCGAGAATGATTGGAGGGCAACTAATCCCCCTTCCACTCACACCCTCCAACGCCCACCCTCCCATTTGCCTATTATGTTTAAGAACTAAATGTTGCCTTAAGATTAAATCAAAATGCAGTGTGATAATGCTAATTCCCAATAAGGCATGTCAGCAGTATCCCAAGAACGACTGAGGGTATATTACGCACAAACTTTCGGGGCTACTTCTGCTCTTAAAACTTAACCATATCAAAATAGCGTAAGTGTATCCAAGCTATCAAAGAAAGTAAACATATTTTTTGCAAATGGTATCAAGTTTTCCATTTCAGGTCAACTAGAGGAGGTATGAAACTAAATTAAACACTACTATTTGTGTCCGGATTTTTGAAAGGGTGTATGTTGTTAAAAATTGCTGAAAATTTTTCTCCAGCATACAAATAGCAGGCCAAACTATAAAGTCTTGAAAAACGAAAAGATTTAAAGTATTATTTTCTTTTTCCCTGAAAAGACTATGTCAATATAAAACGAACAGAAATTAATTAAAAAAAACTTTTCCCACAAAAATAGCTTTTCAGAGAAAAGCAAAGAACTCCATTAAACAAATAATGAGCAAAAATCAAATCAAATAATCTACCAAGCGTGAAACTACCACAAATCAGCATCGATTTGTGGCATCGAATCAGCATTGATTTATTAAAGTTATAAAAGTAAAAACATTTATATTTTTTTCAGTAAAGTGCAAATTTTGTTCTGGCCTTGGGAAGGCACAGGGGTTTTGCGCCCAACTTATGTTAATTTCTGCTCGTTTTGAGTTTGACTCGGTTATTTATTGTAATTTCTGTTCGTTTTGGGTTTCATTTATTTATCGATGTTGATTTGTGGTAGTTTCACACTTGGTAGATTATTTGATTTTATTTTTGTTCATTTTTTGTTTAATGGAGTTCTTTACTTTTCTTTGAAAAACTTATTTTGTGGGAAAAGTTTTTTTTAATTAATCTGCAGTTAAAAATCAATATTTCCTAATTATCTATTTTGTCAGCCTCTTCTTTTTTCTACTAGAATCTAACTACCCATAAGATAAATAAAAAAAAAAAAAATCTGCCCAATAAATAAATAACGAAAGAGGTACAAGAAAAAATTTATATATTTTTTTTCGTAGTGAAAACCTTTCCCAATGACAACTTCCGTAAGTGGTTCGGATCTTAGGATGACCATAATTGTATTCATTGTTTCTTTTATTACAGAGTGGACATCAATACATCCCTTTGCAGTAAATCTGCTTAAGTCGTCCTTTCGGGTTTAAGACATCAAGAAAGCCTTCCTTCAACAAAGGCAGCTTCGGGTTTAATATTCACAGACGCCGAATGACCGTATTTACACATCTCTTTCACTCTGACATGACAATCCTCACTTGGGGGCAGCAGCCATAGTCCCTTTTATAGGACTTAACGATCCTAGCGATAATTAAGACCCTGAAAATGACAGTAGGCAATAATGACAATAGTTATGGGTATATGCCCGTCTCTCGAACCCTGTATAATAAGATTTCACGGTTTCCAGAAGCCCACCCTGGATATCTGTTGAAGTGTGGAAATATTAGCGGATTATGGACCCTTTCCCAGGCATTCATAGATTTTGATTGCCTTTTAATCATTTGAATTCCGGTCGTTTCCGTAAAAATGACACTTTACTGCGGCAATTATTGTAGAGACCAAATATTTTAAATCTAAAGATATAGGGTACTCTGAATACAATTCGGCATTTTCTGATTTTTTCCAATTTCACCATTCTCGTCACCGGTAGTGACAGGATTTGTTCTTGGAGAGGTCTGCCTCATTTCGGGGGGGGGGGGGGGTACAACAAAGATAATTTTAATGTAATTGAATGACTGAAATTTTTAATCCTCATGCTGCTCTATTGAATAATAATTCTTTGTTGTCACGTGCACCTACGAAAGGGTTTTCTAAGGGTTCGCTTGCGCCTGACTGTTTACTGATTTGCTAGTTAACCAAACCATTTCATAGCCTTTTTTCCAAAATCCCAAGTTGTTGAGTTTGCCCCTCGTCTTTTCAGTAGCACCTTTGACAAAAAGGGTAAAGTATTACAAAATAGTTTGATCGGCATAGTAGATGGAATTATTATTCAGGCATCTTTGGAGGCACGAGAAAATAAATCTGGTCATTTTTTAACCTTTGTGAAAGAGGTGACGAATTAATTTTTATATTGTAAAAAGGTTCCCAGAATAGTGCATGTTTTAAGTATTCGTTATTGGCGCAACTATAAAATAGCTTGTTAAAATTGAGTTCTCCGAAACTGTCCAAGTTTAATTCCCTTTTAGAACTGAGCAAGAGGTCACTTACTCCCTCCAACTGGTTGTATATCTTGGAGTTTAATTATTCCGTTACACTTGACAAACTACCGTTACGCTGTGCCTCTTAGATAACCCGTACGACACACTTCTGCCATACGTGGCACGACCCACTTGGTGTACTCGATTTTTGATAGCGAACAGTCCGTCAATACTGATTGAACAAACTTTTATTTCATTTCAACAAGAGAATTTTGGAAAGAGAAGTCATGTGTATAAAAGATAGCAAGTTAATTTTTAGACAAGAAACAAGTTTCCAAAACGGTATATTCTTTAAGTATGCTTTAAGAGACCAGGCGGCCAAAGAAAGAATCTCTGGCAGACATTCAAGAATGACCTGGATCCTTGGGGTGGCTTCCGCCGACACGGACGACGTTGGGATAAGGATAAGGACTGGCGGAAGATTGCAGAAGAGGCTGCAGCTGACAGATCGTGTTGGGCTACGTCAATCATCCCATTGTCCGTTGGTGCCGGGCAGGGTGTATCAACGTCTGGTTCACTCCCCACCACTCGGTTTTATATCTTAAAACGTTATTCGTTTCCACTACGCGTGAGAGACTCCTATCCCAATGAGCCTCTTCGTGCAAAGCATGACACCAGGGTTGCCACCTGTAGCACGAAAGTGCTATTTTAGCACTATTTTATTATTTGTAGTACTGTAGCACGTACTTAGGGTTGTTAAAATAATGCTAAAATAGAACGAAAGTGTTATTTTAGCACTATTTTAACACTATTCCAGTCAATTCTCGGACTATAACACCAAGAACCGCTGTGTAGCACGCAAATTTGGGCAATTGTAGCACTTTAGGAGAACTAGCCATGGTGGCTACCCTGCATGACACACTTCAGTCATGCTTGGCACAAATCACTTGGTACACCCTATTTTTTATTGTGAGCAGCCCCTCAGTACTGGTTGAACAAATGTACGGAAATATTTCATTTTAAGAAAAATAATTCAAATTTTCGCATTCAAAACTTAAATGCAGACTAGATACCTCTACATTAGTTTGAAAAATAATAAATTATAGCTCTAAAGTGCAGAAACACAAACGATACATTCAAAGTATTCTTTAATCAGATTAATCACTTAGGGTTAATTGGCCCTGAATAACCACCTTAGAAAAAATTAGGCCTTAGGAAGATAAGGTAAAACCATTATTTTGAAACCTCTCTGAAAAGGCAGCGGAAGAAATTTTCCAGATGAGCATAATAATGATAACAATAATTTCAGTTTTCGTTTAATCTTTGGCCTGCTTGCTCAGCATACTTTCTAACAGCTGATCGTAATTTGGTACGATTAATACGATGCACAAAAGTTTTCAAAATCAATAGCATTCAGAATCCAAAAACCAATAGCTATTATCTTCTTTATAAACGCTCGAGACAATGCTAGCCGAACCAGGTAATAGAAAAAGTAATACACAGGATCGTTTAATACACAATCATACACAGTAATGCACAATCATAGAATATCCATTCTATTGAAATTCTATCCAATTCCAGGCACAAATTAGTACTCGACTCAGGATTCTTTCCAAAAATTCCAAGATCTTAATGACATTTATTTTTTTTAAATCCACAATTTATTATACATTTCCTACAACTTACTTATTTTCATTTTCTTTAGTTATTTTGAAATTGGATACTTTCTCAAAAAATAATTTTAGTCATGCAAGGAACGCATATAGCAATACATTTGGTAAGCAGGGAGAGGGTGAATTTTAAAGCAATTAAAAGCCTCTCAATGTATCTGCAAACATAGAAAATTATGGTAAGGATAATTAGGATTTTAAGATTTCAGTGGAAACGGCGGAGGCTAAAAGAACGCCCCCCCCCTACATGTGCACCTGAGCTATAAAGTTACACATTACAAAGTCGTGACATGTAGTGTAAATAGTGACATCATGTATGGGGGAGGGTACACCCTCCAATGCTTTCTGCCAGCCTGCATAATAGTGGCGCGCAGTGCCACTATTTTACTGGCTTCATTTTTGTATTATTGGACAAATGGGCTGATGGAAATAAATGACGTAAAATCAGTGAAAGAAGATCGGTCTCAGTAGGCAAAAGAGTAATTTGAATAGTAATATAAACCTAATCAGTCGGTAATAATAACCAACCAATCGGTAAAATCCATTCCTCCAAGCATTTTGGAAAGTGACGCCTGTGGGTTTAAATTTAAGGTTTTGTAAGGACGGACGGACAACTGCTAGTCTTTGATGGTTTTTGAAGCCTCTTGATAGCTTAGTGTTAAAAACATGGGGTGTCGATGTTCTCAGGGATAATCATAATTGGCTTATTCTGTCGATAGTTACATAGTCGATCTGTCACATAGTCACAGTCGATAGTCGATCTGTTACATTTATCGAGCTGCCGAAGATTTGTCTACAAATATAGAAATGTTTCTGAAGATTCCCTCTACATTTCTTTACCTAATGAATCATTTCTACTTTAAAGAGAGATCAATATTTTTTTTAAGAAATACAATGGGCGAAGAAAAAGAAAAATACTAGACCATTCCGTAGTATGAGTATAAAAAAGAAATACGGAGGAACAAAATAAAAAAGCAACAGGATTTTTCAGTGTATTGTCACATGAAAATGGCCAAGGGAATTTGCTACTTTCCACTTAGCCACCCCTTCCTCATTTCACATAAATGTTAACGCCGGTCACCCTTGTAATACTGCGAGAATAAATGCACTTACTAAGGTGTAGTCGCTGTAAAATGCACGGTTTTTCTGAGACTTGATATGGCAGAATTTGTAATACAATTATTTTTTTTAAAGACGCTGGGACAATGCACTTGGTATCATCCACTGGCTATATTTGCGAAATACCAGTAAGCTTTCCGTTAAACGCAAATTAAACTACCGCTTAAATAGCAGAGAGTTGAGGGGGGTTTGACAGAGCCCCCCGCTCAAACTTGTTTAATTTTAAATTTTAACTTTGCTCTTCACTTACAGTTGATAATATTTTTAATTGATTTTACTTCGTTTTCAGCTTGGTTATATAAGATAAATTATAGACTGCAGAAGTTTACTACGATATGAGAGTTTGTCGATGGAAACTATATAACTATATATTTTCATAAGGCCTTTTAATACCTTACAAAGCACAGCTATCTAATTCTTTTTAACCTTACTAGATACTTAGCTTATATAGGTAAAAAAAAAAACCTGCCGCTAACAATGATGGAAAAGATTATTTATTGAAACACAGTTCTTATTATTTTTTTTCCATGTTTAATAAGGGCACTAGAATTAAAAATCAAATTCTTTAGAATGAACCTTCTCCCTTTATTTGACAACCCTTTGTTCTGTACAATTACCTTCGATGAAAATGAAGCATCTATTAATATATTTCTTTGAGGGGGCAGGATACAATTTAATTACAGGGTCATGGTTTTCTAGCATATCAAGGAGTCAGGGGTTTTCAGAAAAATTTTGCTCTCAGAGAATGGCTTTAATCCCTCCCCCTAAGTGCTGACAAACATAGTCTTCAATTTTGAACCCCAGGGATTTCTAAAACAAGAATGAAGTAGTCTCCTTCCTCCTCAGAACTACATCATATTCTAGTTTCATATATATTCAATCAAAGTAACAGGGATAATAGGATAAATATCCCCAACTCCAAATATCAATTAGCAGCACCCCCAATAGAAAATTTCGCCCGAACATGTCTCTTTTTGAGGTTTCAGGTTCCTAGCCCCCAAAGAAAGACCTTCGGGATTCCTCCTCATTACGCTAATATCCAAGTTTCATAAGTTTTTAATTTTCATCTTTTTATTGTCGTCCAGCGAGGTCTTTGGCTAGTTACTACATATTTAGAAAAGGCTTACAAAGTAGATTCTTTTTATGTATTAATTGTTAAAAATTTATGCTTGCCACAGTGGTAGCAACCATTGACAAGGGTCACTCTTGACACCCATTCATCAGCAGGAAATTTCATCCACAATAATTAATAACTTTGCAAGAATAAAAAAAAAGTTCAAAATGAAGGTAACAATGTTTTCGCAAAGGAAAACCTTTTAATTTGCAAAATTAGGATATGCTTCCGTAATTTTCCTTTTCTAAGTTTTTCAAAATTTGTTGCAACTTTCGTTTCCAACCTTGGTTGAAAACAGCCAAGGAGTTTGACAGCTCTCAAAACTGTTGCCACTTGAGCCATCCGCTTATCTTAAGTTGCAACAGAATATATCTAAATATTTCTTTCTTATAATTCCATTTTAAAAAAATGTGCTTTATTTTCGTTCAGAGTTCAGATGTCATTTATTTAGCAACAACTAGAACAAACTTGAACAAAAAAGGAAAGGTTTACAATCGTATTCCCCTGCAAAAGTTTACAGCCTGAGAGAGGAGAGAGAGAGAGAGTGAAAGAGAAAGAGAGAGAGAGAGACAAAGACAGGGACAAAGACAGACAGACAGACAGAGACCACTAGAGACAGACAGATAGAGACCACGAGAGACAGATAGAGACCACGAGAGACAGATAGAGACCACGAGAGACAGACAGACAGAGAAAGAAAGACAAAACAATTAAAAGCATACTAGATCCAAAATGGATGGAGAAATGTAGTTCACCACCCTCTCCCGCCGTAAGCCAATCCAGAGTGAGGTGCTCTGGCTACCTCACAATATTTTGTTGGCAATAAATATTGTCAACAAAAATTTTCAACATGACAAAGAGACATACATCCAGGGCAGGGACGTACGAAGGGGGGGCCTCCGGGCCCAGACCCCCCCCCCCCGAAATCTCACGATTTTTTTCCTTTTCCCATAATTTTCTGATTTTTCTCACAGAATAATGGGTTTGAAGGATTTGGCCCCCCCCCCCGAAACAAATTCCTGCGTACGTGCCTGACCCAGGGGGGGGGGGGATAAAAATATATAACGAAAAAGACAAAACACATAAATAGAACAATACATCAGAAAACAAAAATAACAGTAAAAAGAAGGGAAAGTAGAAAAAATATCATATAAGTCAAATATATTTTATAATTTTTTCCAGGTACTAAACGAGTGACTCTTGGTCAAACGCTGAGTCAGGTGAAATATTTCAGGCAGCATGCCTCACAGTCAAGGGGTCGAAACTTGACCTGACTGACCAGGTAAATGGGGATAGAAATAGCGCCTGAATTACGAAGAGGTTATGATAGCCCAGTAAAAATAGCTCAGAAAAAGGCCCAACCTCAAACAAATTGCAACAAAAATGATTTTTACACCAAAAAAATGCAGAAAAAATCAGAGAATAACATACTAAAAGCCCACCAAAATCCACCCATGGGAAAATCCGTGGCAGGGGAAACAGGGGAAATTTCGCAAAATCCAGAAGTGTTCGGATTGATCCAAGTCAAGATGATGTAATTTTTAACGTAGAAGCCAAATCTTGCATCAGAATCTTGATTACTCTGTCCCCTGAACATTTATGAGGGGGAAAAGGGGGGAAGAAGGGGAGATTTTGGTTTTCCAGGTCATTGCGATGTTAAGATTCGACCATCCTGCTATCAGGATATAGGCCTGGCATCAACAAGTTAGCATTCGGCATGACACCTAGCTACGAGTTCTCTGGACTGACATCTAGTGTCTCTTCAGTGACCGAATTACCCAAAATGTAACGCGCTGAATACTCAAAATAGGTAAGTTTTCTTGTGAATATTTGGTCATTTTTGTTCCGAATCTTCAAGAATGTTAGTCATTTTTTGTTTATCTTGTACCATTGAGAATTTTTTCGCTTTTAAGTGACTACTATACTCAGTTTCGTGACATTTTATCTCTATTTTTACCAACGCCATCTTGCGGCTCCTGGAACCGAATCTTAATGCTTGAAATGATCAATCCGTGGAAACTGTGTTAGTTACCTCACTAACAACAGTTCACTATGTTCGTTTAATTTGTGCTTCAATTTCAGTTTTCTACAAGAAGAGGACAAATCTCATGAATTTCTTTGCTCCGTATCTCCCTAATTATCCAACTAAAAAATATCACAAACAGGGAGTGCTGACAACATCTTATCAGTCGTGTAAAGTGTTCAGTTTCGTGCTTGCGTCGGGGATTGGTTCGTTTAATTGGTTTTACCGTTTCTTGTCATATTTATACTAGTTGATATGATTATCTACTGCATATCTTTTTTAATTCACTGATGATTATTTGGGTTATTTTTTTTACCAATTGCGGCTTGATGCACTGATGTTCATATTATTTATGTTTGTTCAGTATTTAGGAGCCTAAAAAAAAGAAGCATGTCGCGTACCTACAGAGCAGTTTATAATTGAGTTTTTCTTTCTGGTTTTGTGTAATTTGTTCTAAGAGCTGATTTAGATCTTAGCTCCAGCGTTCGTCGCTAAAAACCCCATGTATAACTCCTAAGTTTATGTGTATTGCTTTTTTTTGCTTATTGCTCCGTCTTTGCCATTTTTGTATGACGGGTTTTCCAATAAATAATAATAATAAAGGAGATTCGCGGTTTCAGTCCTCTTCCCACATCAAGTTCTCTATTACTGAATTAAGTTCTCTGTTATTCTAATATTATTCTAGTATTCTAATTAAGCTATATTCTAATAATATATTCTAATATTCTATTATTATATTCTAATTATATTAATATTCTAATTATATAAATATTCTAATTATATTAATTATATAATATTCTAATATTATATTCTAATATCAATATTCTAATTAAGTTATTCATCAAGTTCTCTGTTACTGAATCTTTCGTATCTTCATTTCAGACGAGTATAGCTTCACAGTGTGCAATCTGTCTTCAAAGCGAAGGAGATGATAACAGTCTCTCTACACTTGGAAGCAAAGGTGCCGTCACAATTAGTACTGCCAGTAAAGAAAGAGGTGATTCTGTCGAAGTTAACCCCAGTGACAAGGTTCATGCTCACTGCCGAAGAGACTTCAGCCACCAGAGAAGAATTTCTAGTCTTAAACGTTGCAATGAAAGTGATTCAGCAAGTAATCAAGAAAATAACAGTAGATCCTTACGTTCTGCAAGTTCTTTATTCGTTAAACCGACAGTCTTTGTCGAATGGTAAAGACTTCGAAAAGAAGCGTTTTACAAACCTGCGAACTTCTTTGTCGGTCTGGACGATGTGCAGGTTACACTGACCGATATTTCGAAAAAAATGGAGGAGTTTTTAGCCGAAACGGATCTGAAGCCATACAGCAACGTTTACCTGAAGAAAGTGCTAGTTGATTACTTCGGCGACAAGGTGATCATTTCTGATGTTCCTGGGAAGCAAAGCATAGTGACGCTTAGGGAGACGGCTGCAAGCATTCTTCGGGATTATTACCAATTGCCAAAAGACGTAAATCCAGAGAAAGAAAAAGTCAAGATTGCGAAAGTTTTTGCAAGAATAGTGGAGAGCGAAATAAAGACTGTGATATCGTCCATAGAAGAATATGACCAAATACGCACCTTAGTTTCGGCAGAGGACAATCTCAAGTTCCTTGTTCCATCCCTACGTCTTTTCCTGTCCATTTTGATCAAACACAACAACGCCAAACATGTGGTCAGTGCAATAGGGCAGGCAATAATGTAAAACACCAGACCTCGAAGCATTATTGCACCAATGCAGCTGGGGTTGGCTGAGTCTATGCATCATCGGTTCGGTTCACGTGACTTTGTCGACACACTGAGCAGCCTAGGCTGTTATGTTGGCTATGCAGAAGTCCTCCGATTTGAAAGATGTGCGGCAATGGCTGAAAGCCCCGACCAAGAACTCAACATAACAAGAGGCACTCTTGTCCAGTACATTGCAGACAATTACGATCATAACGCTAACACTCTGGGTGGGCAGGGTACTTCACATGGTATGGCTATTCTTGAGGTTAAGTTGCCGAGCGGTAAAGAAGAGTTACTCGTGTTTCCCAGAAAACATTTTGACTTGAAAGAAATTATAGAAAAAGCTGCTATACCGATCTACCCTTACGTGAAGTATACTGCCTTTACAAATCAGCTCACTTACATAGAGTTGGTATTTCCAGAGTTCAGAGACAATGGCAGACATCTTGATATCATGTGGGTAAATTCTCAGCTAGCTCTGCGAGGTTCTCCAGTCGGCTGGTCAGGTGCAATGCAGTCAGCTCATGCTGGACAAACCCAGAAGCGGTCATCGATAGTTTTACAGCCTGTGATTGATTTAAACCCAACCGATCTCACGTGCATCAGCACAACGTTGATGTTTATTGCAGAGAAGGCAAAGAAGCTGAACCAGATTCCTGTCGTAACCTTCGATCAACCACTATATTTGAAAGCGAGAATGATGGTTGAATCGTCGCTTTTCAGTAGCCCCTTGAAAGAGATCGTAGTGATGCTTGGGTCCTTTCACGGAAGAATGAGTTTTCTTGGGTGTATGGGCTATCTTATGGAAGAAGCAGGTTTGGTTGAAGTCCTTGAACAGATCTATGCACCGAACATTGTAAAACACATCATATCTGGCAAAGCAGTTTCTAGAGCAATGAGGGCACATTCTCTTCTTGACTTAGCTCCACACATCTTACTTTTTGCCTGTGCTTTCGAAGATACTGCCGACGGTCTACGAAGTGAACCTGCACCCCAAATGGTGAGTGCAGCCAGTGTCTATACAGAGCTGACATCCGAAAATATTTCTATTGAAGACCTTTCTGTGTCTCCAGCGGTGGTTTCACTTTTAGAAGAAATTGAGCAGGCAAAGAAGGAGCTAGTTAGCGAATCTAGGACTGCGAAACTGTGGCTTGAACAGTATTCTGAAATGAATAAAATTCTTAGGATGTCAGTTCGCGGTGAACGGACTGGAGATTTCGACCTGTATCTTCAGAGCTGGTTTAGTATGCTTCCTTATTTCGCGGCATGTGGTCGAACTGCATATGATAAATCAGCCCGTCTTCATTTACAAGCCCTTGTCAGTTTGAAAGAATCGCAGCGAGGATTATACGAGAAGTTCCAAAGTGGTCACTTTTCTGTTAACAGAGCCGAACATTCGTGGTCAGGACTGGCAGCAGACCTTGTTATAGAAGAAGTCTTCATGAAAACTCTGAAGACCGCTGGCGGTTTCATTAGAGGGAGATGTATGAATGAAGCGCAGCAGTCGATCTGGACACTATCTATGCCAGTGCGAGCTCAAATGAATGCAATTATGCAAGACCTAACCGGATCTGTTTACCACAAAAGCGACCAGTACGTTGATACATCGGGGTCCAGGATATTGAGAGACGGCGAAGATTTGCAGAAGTTGGTCAAGTTCCTTGAGCCTTTGCAGCCGTTCAACAGGGGTCAGGAGCTAATGAATATTGTTACCCGAGTGAATGCTTCGCTAGAGGTCAACGTCAACGAAGCAAAAGAAGTTGGGTTGCACATACTGCAAGGGATGGTTAAAACCAAGAGACTTTTGTACTCAAAAGGAAAGATAAAGTCGTAACTATGGCTGCAAAGTTGGCTTCGAAGCTTGATGGTGAGCCGGTCGAGATTGACCAAACGTTATTGTTCCAGCGACTAACGACTGTAGCCACTGCCGACGGTCAGGATCTGTCGGATACTCTTGGTTATGAACTTTGCTCTTTTCCTCCTGCACTTTTCGGGTCATACCAACTACTACGCTCAGCTGACAAGGCATCCCTCTCAAATGCCCTCTGGAAAATGATCGAAGGCTCTTCTGCGAATCTTTCAACGAGTTGCAAATATGTTGTAGATGGAGGATGGCTCCTACATAAATTACCTTGGAAAACCGGCGCTACTTTTGCACAAATATGTCTGGCCTACGCTAGCTATGTCAAAGCTCATTTTGGAAATGCTTCGGTTGTGTTCGACGGATACGAAGATTCACCGTCAACAAAAGACCAGACTCACTTGAAAAGATCGAAAGGCAAAAGATCTCCTGATATCGACTTTACTGGGACAAAAACGGTAACCCTCAAAAAAGACTTTTTCCTGAACAACCTGAAGAACAAGGGAAAATTCATCCTCCTGCTTGGTGGAGTGCTAAGCTCGTCAGGATGTCGCGTGGTGTATGCTTCAGGTGATGCAGATTTTACGATTGCGACAGCCGCAGTGACAAGTTGTTCTGAGGTAGAAACCTGTCTTGTTGGCAATGACACAGACCTGCTCGTCCTGCTTCTTCACCATTGCCAGCCAGGAAGCTACCCACTTTTCTTTCGAGCGGAGACCAAGCCGGGAACATCCAAACTCTACAACATAAGAGAACTAAAAAGCAAGCTTGGGGAAGTCGCAGAGGTCATACTGCCCGTCCATGCTTTCCTGGGATGCGATATGACCCCTAGGTTCTACGGCGTAGGAAAGCCAGTGTCACTTTTATTGGCTAAGATCAATGAAGAATTCCAAAAAAATGCGGCGGTTTTTTGCCGGAAGAACTCAGAAAAGCATCAGATTATCAGTGCAGGCGAAAAGCTCACACTGCTTGTTCATCGGGCTAAGGCTGATACCAACCTTCAGGATCTGCGTCACATCATGTTTGTCACGAAACTGGCTTCTTCGACCTCGTTCGTTCGCCCAGAAAGCTTGCCTCCGACATTGTCAGCTGCGAAGTTTCACTTCTTCAGAGTTTTCCTACAGGTCATGGAATGAATGGGTTGCTCAGCTAATCTGGACCGATATGACTGGGGTTGGCGGCTAGACAGAACCAAGTACGTACCTGTAACGATGGACTCGAAGCCAGCACCCGAAGCACTACTGAGAATGGTACGATGTGCTTGCAAGTCAGGTTGTGAAACAAAGTGTTGCAGTTGCAAAAGAAACGGACTTCACTGCACAAAAGCATGTGCCGAGTGTCATGGTACCGACTGCCAAAATTCAGAAAGCATTGACCTTGATAAGGATTTTAACAACTTCCTGTTTTAAGTTTTTTATTATTTGATTTGTTTTAAGTCTATGATTTTCCGAAGTACAATCAATCTGTACCAATTTTATACACCGTGATGATTTTTAATATACTGTGATCGAATCCTTGTTGAAATAGGCTCCGCAGCCAAAAAAAAAAAGAAGAAAGAGAATTCAATTTCCCTACTTTTCACTCTCTACCAGTTTTTTCCGATGAGGGAAAACTAGTATCCTGAAGGAAAATTTGGATTCTGCGTCTCAAATAATATCAGAAATAGTCTTTACAGCGATGAAATCGAGCGAATCTGAGTCTTCCTCATTTTCCCCTGTTTCCCGTGCTAACCCAATCAGATACCCCCAGTGGTGTGATATAATAATTCTGATGCAGAATTAGAGTTCTGCGACTTGAACTACGTAAGACTGGGTATTTACAGTGCTAAAATCAGAGGTCTGGCATTAATTCAGAATTTTCCCTCTTTTTTCCCCTGTCAAACTTTTCCCATCGGTGGATTTTGGTGGGCTTTTAGTATGTTGTTCTACTGATTTTTCTGCATTTTTTGGTGCAAAAATCATTTTTGTTGCAATTAGTTTGACCTCAAACGCTATTTTTACTGGGCTAATGAGTTTCGATCAAAGACAGGAGATGGACTGATTATGAGGGACGCCGGAGCATCACCTTAAAAGTGAAAGGCATGTATGAAAGAATTCAAATCCAGCAATGCCTTAGTAGGAGAAAGATTTGTTTCAAGAACAAAGATCTTAGCTTTATATATCTTAGAGAGTAGTTTTAGAAAAGAAGAAAATACTGACAACCATATTGTAGGGGATTAAGAGACGTAAGATTGAATTAACCAATGAAACAGAATTCTTAGAGCCAATCCGTGAAAAAAGTATTTAAATTTCCTAAGAATTCTGGGACTCCTCAATATTTTCATTTTAACGAAGCATTTAATTGGATTCATTTTTGTTAATTAAATTTATGTTACACATGACCATCAAGAAGAATACTGATAAACCTGAAATACCGACCTTCAGATTTACTGAGGGAAAACCTCTGAAAAATAGATTTAAGACAGTTCAAGGGCAAGCCTCAGAGCTGGTTTGCATCCGCAGTGCTGTTTCATAAGCCAATAAATTGTTCCTTATTTCTGTAGAGACAAAAAATACGGCCTTTTTAAAACAAAATCGGTTTTTAAATCGGTGTCTTTGAAATTTTATTCCTGCTAAGAGAGCAAAACCTGTTTTAGTCGCAATATTTTTTACAAGAAGTCTATGTTTCCCTGTGCAGTAACCCTATTACAGAAACCAAATATTCCAACAACTTCCTCTTATGGCGCCAAGCCGTCTAGTTAAAATCGTTTAGTCATTAATTAAGTATCGAAGGGGTTTCAGCCTATACGAAAACCCTGATCGCCAGGAAACAATTCAGTTGAATTAACTTAATTAAAAGTTATGGGTCTAAAATTCTTGGGTCTAATGACTGCATGAATAATAATGACATTACAAATCCTTTGTATTGATCAAATTATGTTTATCGACCTAAAGTGTAGAATTGTCATTTCTAAAGAAAAATGTTACCAATAATTGGAAATTGACGATTCTATGACCAAAATGTGAAAACCAAACGGTATGTGAAACAGTTTTCTCAAAGTAAACTATTGGACTCAGTAGGCTGGACGAAAAGTGTGGTTTAATCCTGCTTTCTAGGGCCATAATGAGAGAAAGGTTGAGATGGCTAGGGCACGTTTTGCGGATGAAGAATAAAAGATTGCCGAAGATTGTCCTTTTCGGCCAACAGTCTAGGGCTAAACGGAAGGCAGGTTGTCCTCATCTGGGGTGGGAGGATGTCATAAAGAAAGGTTTAAAAGAAATGGGTACTTCCTAGGAGGAAATAAAGAGGGAGGCTTTGAATAGATTGTGATGGAGAAAGAACGTGCGTAGCTGTGTTGGCCTCAGGCGGCTTGGTGCTGTGATGAGTTGTTAGTAGTAGTAGTAGAGTTTTAGCAGAAAGTAGAATAACAAGCTTCTAAAGACCTAAAGTGAAAGGACGTTAGAATCATTTATAAGCAGATTTCTTAAGTGTTAATATCAGTTCCTCTCGTACAGTACTGCTGAAAAGTTTTTGTCGTGTGTTTGTTGCCAAACCATGAATATAGACTTGGTATAATAAATGCGTATAGAAAAGAGTTTCTTGTACCTCCTCCCACGTGAACCCATATCTCTGAACGATTAGGCTACACACTTACCAATAACAGATGATTATTAAAGTAAGCCCATGGCATCAAAAAGGAGTAGAAAGGTTTACACACCCATTGATTTTAGTGAATTAACACACTCGATTACATTACTAAATGATGGCACCAATTGGGGGTGGGGGGTGAGAGGTCTTCCAGTTTCAGGGTGCTTTCATAAATAGATTGGAAAAAAAATTGTCCCCTCCAATATTTGAAAAGTACCTTTTCTGTTATTTTCATTTATTAAAAAATTCTGGAAAACTAAATTTTAGATTTGTAAAAATTTCTTCTCTTTGTCTTCTTAAGAAACCAAAATAAAGCCCTGCCCTTCCCCCTAAATTTTTGTATAGTGACATCCCTATTCCCAGGGGCCTTTTGGCAGGTCTTCATTCCCCAATTGCATTTTCAGGGGTGTTTTTACTTTCTAAAATCAGCTATGATGGCTTGGAAAACATGCTATGATGGCTTGACGCAGTTTAAAAATTGTTTAAATTGAGCAATCGATTCTAGACAAGGGCGCCCGCAGAAAATTTTACAAAAAAAGAGAGGGTAGAGGTTTTATAATGATTGGCTTGTCAGATACACTTTTTATTTTCTCTGGCGATTAAGAAGTGCTGCACTTTTGCTGTACTTTGTATCTTCAAGGGGGGCATCCCAGCCTTATGTACAAAAATGAATTCTGACATACCAAAAGGAAGATTCACGGTTCGATGGCTTCAGGTACACATAGTAATCTAAAGAAAAAATCGTATCTAAATAAGGCAGAAAAAATGGTCACATGAAAAGATCGGATACTCAAACCTTACAATAGCTCTCATGTTTCCAATGGCGTAAATTGGAAGGGCATTTACTACCTCCCCCACCCAGTGATGTTTTGACCCCTCACCAAATTTTAAAAATATGTTTAATCTGTACACATTAGAAAAAACTGAAAAACAACCAAACTGCTCCCCCTACATTTTCGTGAATTGATGCCACTGCCCGTTAAGTTATCACCATGCCAGATATGTCCTTTGTTTTCAGCTCTATGATAGTATTTATATCTCATTAATTCAAACATATAGCTTTTTGATAGCCAATTCTCTAAAATACTAATAGTTATATTATGTTCCCTATAAAAGCAATTTCAAATATTCCAATCAAATTCCGCTTATGGTGCCAAGCTGTCTAGCCGCAACGGTCATTTGTTATACCTCGAGAAGGGGTTGAATGCTGACAACTCGTTCATAAGGAAACATAATTAAGTTGAATTAATTTATTTGAAAACTAAGTGATTTATAAGGGTTTAAAATTAGGGAGACTGCAACTGGATTTTTACAGAAGGGTGTTAATTGGACAGAAAATTACTACTGAATTTTAATTTAAATTGTAAATATCTCTTCACGGCCCAAACCAGATAAATTATCTGTCATGGATTCGTTCTAGGTAAAATACGACTACCCTACTGAACACCCATGGATTTAGGTAATGTCTTCATATATTCCAAATTACCAAAACGATAAAGAAAGCTTATAGTCTTCACTTCAAGTTGGAGCTTCGCACAGAAAATAAAGTTCTTCTTTTAATATCTCTCCATTTATTTTCAAACTAAAATTATATCCAAAAAATAAAGTTATATTTGGAGGATAGTCGCTTCGAAAAAATTTGGCCCAACCCCGGAAATAACTTTGACGCAGAGTCCCGGTGACGGCTGATTACACAATCAAAATCAAATAGAGGCAAAATAAAGTAGAGCAGCAATTCTTTTTCCGGGAGTTGTCAACTTCCAAAGTTCATGTACACGTTGTACTTTATGCCACACATGGTAGAAATATGACAGGCTTGGTGTGTCATATTGTGCCACGCTTACGCAAAGAGGAACTGCCTATCAGAAGTATGCCATGCATGGTGGAACAATTGATGATTCAAGGTGTGGCGCTCTGAGATAAGGGCAGTGGCACCAATTCATGAAAATGTTGGAGGGGGGGGGTTAAGGCTGTTTTTTTTCAAAATTAGATAATTTCCGAAATCCAGGGGGTGGCAAATAATATATGGGGAAAATACCCCATGATACCGAATTGGCACCACTGGATCAGTGGGGGGGATAGATAACTCCTCGACTCTTACCTGACTGCGAGTACTGACTAAGAAGAGTCTTGACTCAATAAAACTGCAGACATAAAAATTAAAGCATATCAAATAAGCTAAAAAGAAACAAACACTTTAGATCTCTTCTCTGGCAAATTGCCATAACTGAATTAAGTGCAGCAGTAATTATAAACATTATTTTGAATGAGTATATGTTTATAGAATATTACTGGTATTTGAAATCAAACCGTAATTAAACTTGTAATTCAAGTCCTCACTGACAGTGGTGGTTCAAGGCCTAGGCAGGGGGGGGGGGGGAGCTGCCCCCCAATTTTTCTGACACCTGACATTAAATTCCTTTTATTTTATATTTTTACTGTCCTATGGTATACCTTTGTGTCCCCCTACCCCGGATTATGAGGCCTATAACCGCTACTGCTCACCGAGACTAAAATTTTCACTATTGCTAATGTCTTTTATATTTGTGAATTCATAATGATTGCAATTTATGTATTATAGCAGTCCAATTCTTTGGATCGACATTGGTCTTGATAAATTAACCTTTCTAAGATAATGGACTTGTATATACCTTCGGCATATCTTTACCTAGAAGAATTGAACAGCATTTACAACTCTCTATTGTTTCGTTTGGTCAAAGCCAGCTACTCAACTTAATTTTTTATATACCAACTGATAAAGGACATTATACTTTTCAGCTCATTATAGTTGTTTCTTATGCCAGATCAAAAATATTTATAGGGACTTGAAAGCAAGCCGACTCTGTATGATAGTCACAGGTGTGAATTAGGCTTAACCCTCCGGGCATAAATTTTGCGGCATGGGAACTCAAAGTTTTGTCTCTGACTATCATTGATCTTATTGTTCTTTTGTAGAGACATGTAGGATAAGATGTCATAAAGAAAAATATATTCCGCTTTCAATAACAAATTTATTATATTTCTGTTTCAGTCTGTAAGCATTAAAACAAGAAATTAAATGAAGATTGACCGTGGGTATTGTAGGACTAGCATGGACATTTCGTTGGCAAGCCGCATGAAGGGCAGCGTTTCCAACGCGACACAATTGTAACGTTTTTGATAAATTTTATAGCTCCTGGTAAAGCAGTGGCGGATCCGGTGGGAGGGCGAGGGGGGCGTGCGCCCCCTAACGTAGTTTAAAGTAGTGTAATTTACTTAATTAACGCAAGTTTGCGTTAAATAAACTTGCTCCTAACGCAAGTTTATCGGATCAACCTATTTTGCCCCCCAGCCCTAAAAAAAATCCTGGATCCGCCAGTTGGTAAAAAGGGCTACATTTGCAATTTTTTGGTACAATGCAAATTTTTCAGTATATTTTGGTTTTATTTGCTCCTTTCTAACTCGAATATCTGTTCAAGGTTTAGTTTATCAATTTGTTTTTCTTGTTACGGCGCATTTTTAACCGGCTGTTCAGATGGTCCAATTTTAGTTGGAAAACTAGTATAGCGTATTTCAAAGCGTTGGCAACGCTGATAATAAGACGAATTGTAGTTTAGAGCAAGATATCAAAAATACTACCCACGGGGAACACGAGCTATTTTAGCTTGGTGATGGACCTATATTCTTAAAAATAAGTCTAAGCTCGACTGCGGGATGGATCTTCGCACCCTTGAAAACTTGTAGTTTGTGCGATATCTCTATAATTAATCAGACATTCCACATAATTAAGCTATTTGAGGCACTTTTTTCAAAGTTGTGAGCTTTCGCCTTGAAATTTAGTTACACCTCAGCGCTTGTGCAGGTGGCTGTTAATATCATTCTTAGGTTCATTAAATAAAAAAAAAACAACAAGTTTTTTTAACTGAAAGTAAGGAACGACGTTAAAACTTAAAACGAACAGAAATTATTCCGTATATGAAGGGGCTGTCCCCTCCTCAACGCCTCGCTCTTTACGCTAAAGTTTTTCATGGTTAAAAAAAATAGAGCTGTGAGAAAGTCAAACTTTAGCGTAAAGAGCGAGGCGTTGAGGAGGG
>JAQQPU010003964.1:0-28622 GCA_029168905.1 Artemia sp. Kazakhstan ARC1039 | reverse complement strand
ATATATATATATGTATTTATATAAACTTATATAAACACTGCAGCTCCCTTTAAGCATTTTTGGGGTTCAGTCCCTCCTAGTAATACATTTTCACTATTTGCTCTATAGTATGTGTATTAAAAATGAGTATTAATTTTATTTCAATAAAATGAACATCCACTGTAATAATCTTCACGATAGATCACCAATAAGTCAATGAGCCTATTAGAAGCCAATTAAAACGGCAAAGTATTGGCAAATAAGCTTCAGCACGTACGTGGAAATTTGTTCTAGAGGAAAGGGCACATTTCAAGAGAAACCCAACTAAAAAACAGCACAAACCGCTGTTTCATCTCATCACAAACCGCTTAAAAATTTGCGCTGCGTCCAATAGGACCTTCTAAAGATAATAACAAAAGGATGATTCTATCCTTGGATTGTATACCAGATAAAAACATTAAAGTGATTAGGGTTGTGTCCGAGAATAACATTGCTGCAGTTAAGGGAGGAACTAAGGTTCTAAGGTTCGAACCTGGTTTCTTATTATATCAGGCGTTAAACAGGGTAGTGTTTTATTCCGATTTATATGGATCATTTTAATAGACTTAGTCCTAAGGAGCACAGCGAAGGCAATAAGAGAACATGGAATCAAATGGGGCACAAAAACTTTCCTAGACTTTGATTATGATGTTGATTTAAGCATCTTAGATGTTTAAATCAAATCTTAGATCTTAAATTAAGCATCTTTGCGAGTTCAGGGTGCAAGATTAGGTTTGAAAAGTAATGTCAAGAAGACTAGGAATAAGTGTAGCTGAAGAGATGACGTTGGATATTGAGAAGATTGATCAAGTGGAGAGCTTTAATTACTTAGGTAGTATTATTAGTAAAGACGGTGGGTGCAGTGAAGATGTTAAAAGTAGAATAGAAAAGGTCGAGGGTGTTTTTTCACAGTTGAAAAAAGTTCGGAAAAATGGGAAGATAAGTCTCCGAACCAAGATTAGGATATTGGAAGCTACAGTAATGACAGTGATCAAGTATGGTTCTGAAGCGCGGGTGCTCCAAAAAGAAGGAAGAGGATTTGGTAAATGGTTTCCAGAAAAATTGCGTATGTATTGTTTTGGATACCCGACTGACTGACCGTATCTCAAATAGTAAACTGTACGAAAAATATGGTCCAATCCCGCTTTCTAGGGCTATAATACGAGAAAGAATGAGATAGCTAGGGCGCGTTCTTCGGATGAATGATGACAGATTGCAAAAGATTTTCCTTGTTGGCCAACCATCTAGGGCCAAACGAAAAGCAGGTCGTCTGATATTGGGGTGGGAGGATACTGTAAAGAAAGGCTTAAGGCAATCGGGAACTTCTTTGGAGGGTGTAAAGAGGGAAAATTTAAATTTATTGTTGTTTGTAATATCTGTTCATTTTTGTTTTTATTCTTGATGGCATAGTAATTTCTGCTTCTTTTAGATTTGACACCTCACGCAAGCTAAATTATAGTTTTTTTTAAGACTTAAATCAGCTCTTTACCTTTTACTGGACACATTCGGTTTTCTTAAGCTACAAAAACGGTATTTCATTTCTATATAATCTAAAAAGATATAAGAAAGAACACGTCAGGTTGGTAAACTAAAACTGTTTGACGTTTGAGCGATTTCATCCGCTTTGTCCTTTTTTCAACAGAAAAACCGCGTTTTAATCTTCCCACGTACCAAGCCATCCTAATAAATTTGTTACTTTTAGCAGAGCCAAATGCCGGTACATTATAAAAGGGTGATGAATTACTAAGGTTGACAACGTTGGACAATAGAATGCTTGATTACCAAGCGCTAAAGTCTTTATTCAACATGTTCAACAGGGCAATGTATAAATACATAATTCGAACCCTAGCTATGTACCTATACAACATCAAACATAATAATAAATAAACACTAAAAGGAGTGCCGCTTATATTCAATGTTTTTTCAACTGTTAGGCTTTGCGGATCGTTTTAGCCTATTGTTAATATGATGCCTGCGACAAATCTATTCACTAACATGGAATTCCAAAGTGAGGATAAAGGTTAGGGGGGACCTTTTGTTGTCGTGGTGAGAAACATCTTCATCGAAAATCAAAACAAGATTAATAGTCGCTTCTATAAATGGGGCTTACGTTTTGTGACAAACCGAAAAAAAGTTGTAAACAATGACGAATGTATTCTGAGGATTGAAATACAATATCAAAAAGCGCACCTGGAAAGTGAAATTGGGAAACAATTTCTGTGTTAAAGTGGTTATTTTATGGGCTAGGAAATTAATTTATTGTTATATATAGTGTCCAGGGATTGTGAAAAAAACGCTCGCGGTGAGCAAATAATGAAAATTAAGATCAGGAATCTACAGAAAATATCGGCAAATGTCCCTAACTTCCAGCCTGAAAACAGTTAGATGACGTTATTAAGGAGACACCTTAAGCTTGAGACCAAACAATATGTCTCGTTATGCATATAGTCAGTAGATTTAGTTATAAAAGGAATTTTACGCGTAGTTTTGGTTTATTGTGTTTTCTCTCACAGATCTGAAATTGAGGTGAAACCTTTAGCAGAGTAACTTTTTTTTTGTGAGGGGAGTTGAGGTAACTTGGAATCTTGAATCTTTTTTGGGGGGAAGCAGAAAAATATTTTTTAGGTCTTTGGTTTTTTAGCCGTTGTCCGACAGGCTCTGATGGTCGTCATGTTTGATACCATTTGTAGTCGACTATACAATTATATCTAAATACATTGGACAATTTATTGATGTTAATAGAAATTTTTCATATTGATAGGATATTATTAACAATGCATAGATTAATTTCTTTGACTTTAGACCCAAAGCACGAATAGCGTAGCGGAGCCCGCGTAAAAGAAAAGACAGGTCATTATATATAACGCCCATTATAGTAAATTAAATAAAACACAACTCTTGAAACTAAAAGTAAGGAACAACATTAAAACTTAAAACGAACAGTAATTAATTCCGTATATTAAGGGGTTTGAGCTCTTAAGAGACCTCGCCCTTTACGCTAGAGCTCTTAAGACTTTTGAAAAAGCTTCTTATTCTAATTAAACGACACTTGTGTTTCAGGAGTCGTTCTTAAGAAATCGGGACAGAAACATAAACTTGAGTGTAAACAGCGAAGTATTGAGGAGGGACCCCCCCTAATATACGGAATAATTTTTGTTCGTTTTAAGTTTTAATGTCCCTCCTTACTTTAACTAGAAGAAAATTGTTTTTTTTTCTATTTAATTTCTGATCGTTTTTCTAATAATGCCGGGAAATCGAGCTTCCCTCCATGAAAAATCCCCCCACAGAAAATTCCTACGAGTACAGCCCATCCCACGCAAAATAACAACCTCTACCCAGCTTGAAAACACCCCCGGATAATTTTATCCTCGGTGAAAATCCTCCAGGAAAAGTTTTCGCGGAGGATTAGGCTACACCTGTAAAATTCTCCTAACTTTAATTTCTGATCATTTTTCGAATCATGTTGGAAATACCCCCCCCCCCTCCATGGAAGATGTTTTCTGTAAATCCTCCAACCCCCAGTGGAAAATTGCTCTAGCGGAAAATTCACACATAGACAATTTCTCTCCCGAAAAATACCCGCCTTTCATTTAGAAATCCTTCAGGCAATTCCAACCCCACTGAAAATTTCTCCAAAATATACACACATGTTAAATTTAGTCTGCAAAGTAAACAATAAAAAGAATTTCGAATAAAAAATCTGGTAAATTCTCCCATATTAGAATTTCCCATGGAAAGCTTCCCCTGGAAAATTCCTCACGAACAATTCTTGCCGTTGAACATTCCCCAAATAGAAAATTCCCTCACCAAAGAAAAATGTCTGTATAATTCCCAATAATAAATGCTATACATAAATAATGGCTACATTTTGTAACTTACAGTCCTTTCCCCAGGGGCTGTAGAGGGTCATGTATCGCCAAAGGCATAATTATTGGACCTTTCAACTATGTTGGACAAAATGGTAATCACAGAGTTTTCAACGGACTACTTTTGTGGAAAAAGGGTCGTGGGATGGAGGCTATTTGCCCTCCAATCTGTTTGGTCACTTAAAAAGGGCACTAGAACTTTTGATTTCCAATCAAATGTTCCCTCTACTCTACCTATCTTCTAGGATTATTGGTTCGATACGATCACCCTGGGAAAACAAGCAAAAAAACAAATAAACACACATCTGTCATTTTTTTTCTGAAAAAAAAATGCAAAATTTCCTATTTTTTTATATAGGAGTTTGAAGCCTTCACAGTAGGGCTTTCTTATATGTTGAATGTGATGCTACGATTTTCATTAAGATTGCCTGATATTTTGGGGGTGTTTCCTTTCTTTGTCAGAGATTAGGTAAATTTTCTTAGCCTCGTAACATTTGATGAGTAATATTAAACTTAATGGACTTTACATATTTCGAATCAGCGTACAAATTCGATTCTTTTGATGAATCAATTGCTATAGAAATTATTTTTTAGAGTTTCGTCTACTATTGAGCCGCTTTGCTCCTTACTTACAGTTCGTTACCAAAACTGTTAGGTAAAAATAGATCTAAACCTGTATAAACAAGAATTTATCAAATTGTCCGATGTTGGTTATTGATTTCCATTAGAATTTAACATTGTTAAAAATACTTCGATGGGCTAATTCGTCCACAGAATATAAATTGAATATTTTGGTTTGAGAGAAATTTGACAAAAAACCTGACATGAAGCGCAAGTAGAGATACAAGCATATTAAAAGTATTACAAAAAACTATTTAAGGGTTGAGAATGCTGGGGGTGAAGAAATAAAGTTTTAGACCCGGGACAAGTCAAACTTCTTACTCCTAAGGTTTTGGACACGTGACAAGTCGAATATCTCACCACTATTTTAAAAAATACCGCCCCTCTGCTGAACAAAATTGTTATGACGAAATTGAGTGTTTAACAATTGGGCTCTGAATAATAGACTTATAACAAGTAAAAAAAAACTATAAACGGACCAAACAGCCATTTCGACGACGACCTGTAGCACGTCCACCGACCATCCAAACGGACCTGTTTACGGTAGCCCACTGCAATTTTCGAGGTCTCAGATCTAAGTTTGACCAGTTCCTACATTTAGTGAACTTGGTCAAGCCATCTATCATGTGCATCACTGAGACCAATCTAAACCAAGAAATTCAGAGCAGTGAGGTTGCCATACAGGGATACATGCTCCTCAGGCGGGATCGAGAGCGTACTGACGGCGCTAAATACGGAGGAGGAGGTGTCGCTGTTTACCTACAGAGCCATATACCTTATTCATGCCTGAACATACCAGATTCAGCAGGCGAAGAAGCTCTGTGGGTCAGGGTGACCCTCCCAAATAAATCCGTGATTGTCGGTACCGTGTATAACCCTCCAACTTACCAGATTACCAGCTACCTTGAAACCTCCCTTGAATATATTCGGGGCAAGTACGCTAAGTCTGCCATTATTCTTCATGGAGACTTCAACGTCGATCATAGCGTGTGGCTTCGCAGCAAAAATACTGATAGGGAAGGGTCGGACTTGTATGATCTATCTCTCTTTTACGGGCTGGAACCACTTGTCAATTTCGACACGTATCACGGCCCAAACGGATCGTCTCGTCTTGACCTATTCCTTACAGATCACCCTGACTCCTTTAAGGTAGAGACGCTCATGCTTTCACCAGTGACCATGTTGCCGTCGTTGCACGTGGAAACCTAGGTATTCCGCCTCCAGTAAAGCATGAACGAACAATCTGGCTATACAAAAGAGATGATTGGGACGGTTTGAGAAACACTATTTTTTCTCAACAGTGGTGAGCCTTCCTCCTGGAAGGCCCAGAGAAAGCTGCAGATAAATACCAGCAGGCCATAGTTGACTCTGTCGAAAAGCATATCCCTTCAAAGCGGATCCAGGTGTCCAGTAAGGACAAACCTTGGTTCAACACCCAGCGTAAGAAGACAATCCAAGCAAAGCAAAAGGCACACAAGCGATGGCTACTTTCGAAGAGCGAAGAGGACAGAATTACATTCATAAATGCGCGCAAAGATGCAGTTCGAGCGATTCGGCAGTCCCGGGTTCAGTATAAGGAGAAATTCACCACCAAGCTTCAACTTGCTTCGGCAAAGAGTTGGTGGAAAATTGTCAAGGAGGCTTTACTGTCGTCCAAGGGGACAGCAATTCCTTCTCTCCAGAGTAACGGGACAGTGGTACAAGATCCACAGGCAAAGGCTGAAGCTCTTGCTAAGGCTTTTGCTGAATTCTCGAATCTAGACGATGACGGTAGAGAAGTGCCAAAATTCTCCGATCGAACCAACACTGTCCTGGAACGCGTGAATTTTTTTGCTCCCAAGATCCTTCGCATTCTGCAATATCTGGATGTGACCAAAGCCACGGGTCCTGACAACATACCAAATTTTGTCCTTAAGTCCTGCAGTGCCGAACTAGCTGGACCCTGGTCATTGCTTTTCCGGTTGTGCTTTTGCTCCGGAACCTTCCCACGAAAATGGAAGTCCGCCCATGTTATACCTACTCGAAAGCCAGAAGGCGATCCAACGAGCGTGGGCTCCTACAGGCCTATTAGCCTTCTCTCCTGTGTTGGCAAAGTCTACGAGAGAGTCTCCAATAAAACACTTCATCAGTACCTGGAATCAAATGTCCTTCAAGGAGATCACCAATATGGATACCGCCGGAAACGCTCAACATTAGACTGCCTAGTGGCCCAGTATCAGGAGTGGATAGAACTACTGGCAATGGGATACGACATCAGGCTACTATCCTTTGACATTGCAAAAGCTTTTGACAGAGTATGGCACCAGGGCCTGCTAAAGAAACTCTATGTGTATGGTGTTCGTGGATGTCTGTTAAAAGTGATTGAGAGCTTTCTTTCCGATCGTTCACTGCGGGTTGTTCTTGACGGGTTTATTTCCCGCGAATATCCAGTGAAAGCAGGGGTACCCCAGGGCAGTGTCTTGGGACCTACGCTCTTCCTTATCTACATAAACGACATGGGACACAACCTCGCAAACCCTCTGCATCACTTTGCCGACGATACCACGACACACTCAGCCGTCCCTAAACACGAAGACCCAACACAAGCCTCCCTTTCCCTGCAGATGGATCTTTTGAAAATTGAAAAGTGGTCTGATGCATGGATGATCAACTTCAATGCATCAAAAACAAAGGAGCTTTTAATTACCCGATCAAAGGTGCCACGTGAACACCCCAGTTTCATCTTCAAAAATGAAGCTACAAAGAGAGTCGACGAGCTTCGTATACTGGGGATTCATTTCTCCACCGATCTCACTTGGAACAAACCACCTTGATCGGGTGAGAACTTCCTGCGCAAGAAAACTGGGAGTTACTCTTCGATGCAAAAACCTTCTTCCATCAAGCTCGATCATCCCACTCTACAAGTCTTGCATCAGACCCATAGCTGAATATGGATGCCCGCTATTTGCTGGTGCTTCAGAAACGCTGTTGGCACCACTTCAGAAGATCCAGAATAGGGCAAATAGGGCGGGCTGCGCCTCTACACAAGAATTGCTCCAGCCTCTAAATGAAAGGTTTGATGTAGCGTTGATGGCTGTTTTCTACAAGTACATGAATTCGCCTCCCTCAGACGAGCTCTCTCGAATTGTGCCCCCCTTTGTCCAGCCGACAAGGCAGACACGAAGGCACCTAGCTCGGTCCAATTATCTAAAGGAGGATACGCCCAAAACCGAGTACTTGAGGAACAGCTTCATCCGGCGTTGCGCTTCTATCTGGAACGACCTTCCTGGGGATATTATCCCTGCAAATCCCTCTGTTGACACCTTCAAAAGAAGGTTCTATAGACATTTAAAACCTCGAGGCCATTGAAAGAGGTAAATGAATGGTAGCATATCAGGTACTTTGAAGTACCTGGCGCCGTGAATATTGGAATAAAAAAAAAAAAAAAAAAAAAAAAAAAAAAAAAAAAAAAAAAAAAAAGGCTAAAAGAATAAATATTCGTTTTATACTATTTCATTCTCATTTAACATATCCATACTCTACTCAATGTTTCCCTCGGCTGTTTACAGTTATTCAATTGATTGTATTCTCCAATTTTAAACTTGAATTATCCTCAACTAATCTTTCAAAAATATTTCATTAACAATTAATCGTAATATAACCCTTCACATGCAAGGCAAATGAGCAATAAATTTCCCCTTCTCCCTCTCCCTCCCACATTTGCATTTTAAATAATTGTTGCAAAAAGTTATTCCTTTAATACAAGTTTTGACACTGGTGGCATACTATCCCCCCCGGAGGTGAGAATGGTACCATCCCTCAAAATCTCCAACTAGGACGCTTGATAACACTCCTGACCAAGCTTTATTGAACTCCAATAGCCACTTCTGCTAGATATTATGATAAAAACTAGTTAAGGTCCTGTCTCCCTTCTTTCTCCAGCAAGGGTCATATCAATTTCCGACTCTCAAAGGCACAACTAGGACGATAGCTCTCACATAGGAAGATGGATCGCACGTTGTTTGAATGAAGTTACACTGTATTTATAATCCTAATCGGCATTTTGAGTAGATTTCCTGGGGATCTGAACGGGTCCTGGGGATTTTCTCCCTCGTAGAGGACGCTTTAAGTCGGGAAACCCAAAAAGCCCAAGTAGCTCCTGCTTCCCACGCGTGCGATTAAGATTGAATCGCATTTAAAATCCCGATCACCATTTTTGGTAGGTTTACAGGGAATCTGAATGTAAAGATCCCTTAATTAGCAGAGGATGGAATATATCTGAAAATAAAAAAAGCGTAAGTAAAACACGCTTATTTTTACTTCCCACAAAGTCTGATTGAGATCCAAGCAAACTCACGTAAATTTGCAGAGTTCAGAGGAGTATTAATCACTTGGTACATGTTTTATATATACTCTAATTTAAATATCTACATTATTTCTTACTTTTTAGCAAAAGGAATCCTTGAGTGTCGGATACAGATGTGTGTTTTTTTTTAGTACTCGTCTATTGGAGAAAAAAATGAAATAAAAAACTTTGTGCCAGGCGGATTATTGAGCAACTAAAGATTAGCCAGGATGGTCATGAGAAGTAAAAGGGGATGACCCTGAAGTTCCATAATCAGCTTAAACCTATTAAAAAGTAAAGATACTTTTGTGTGCAGTTTCGGGTGTTTCATTGCCACACGGAGAGATCATTAGAGAACGGATTAACAAATAGGAACGTGACTAAGACTCTACATTGTAAATTCTGTTTATAAACTGATGGACGTAATATTATGGAAACAGTTTCAGAATGATTTCCAAGAAATACACTTGGTGAATTAGCTTCGTTACAACAAAACATGATCTGTTCGTTTCCATTATTTTTAGTTTGGACAAAGGCATGTTTCCCCTGTCAGTCCCAATTGTTGCTAATAGTAGCAACAATTTTTACCTAAAGTTTTTCTGCATGTCGCCACCAACATAGTCACCGAATAATGAAAATTTGCTTTAACGTCCTGGTACATTCGCATCTTTTAGACCCAGATAAAGATGCAATATGAAAACCATAGAACGAAAGTTTTGTTCATGGCTATTTCTCAAATGAGACTGTTTCGTAAATGAAACAGATTGTAATTTAGGTTATTTTTTTCCAATTTTTAATCCTGATGCTCAAATTCATCAGCGATTTCTTGCGTGTTCGCTTGAAGAAACAAATTTGATAGTAAAGTTATTACTCTTTTTTTCTAGGACGCAGGAAACACACCGTAAATGGGGGGTGCTTTAATGGTGCAACACCATTAAAGCACCCTTTAATGGTGCAACCATTTCGAACAACCGTCACAAGCAACAAACGTCATAACATTCAACCGTCAGAACCAACAACCGTCACAGCATCCAAAAAAATGTATTAGTTTATATAATACTAATAAGTACATAATAGTTTAGAAACAAATTTCGGCTATATATTTGCACATCAGGGGGGCGGGGGTAAAGAATGGCATATATTAAATACGTAAACTAACCTACACAGGTACCTTTTCCCCCCTAAACCCCAAAAAACTAAAGTTTTAAAATTTTGGATGTTATGACGGTTGGTGGTTCTGACGGATTTTTTTTGTCGGTGTTATGACGAATTTTGTAGTGCTCCTGACGTTGGTGCTCTTGACGGTTGGACGTTATGACGCCTTCCCCTTTAATGGCAGTAGAGCTGTAATAACTAAAACAAAACAAAATATACGCTATTCTTGTTAAAAATAGATTCGTGGCCTACTTCCTTCAGCTCCCGAGATACTCATAAGCGTTTTTTTTTCAAAAACTTCATATCCCCTTTTATCACTCGTGAAAATAGTTAGAAATGAGCTCGAAATGTTTTGCATATCTTTGATATATAAAAATTATTTTATACAATCAACTGCATGTTAACAGCACCAAAAATACTCTTTAGTCTTTCTGTGCTCCTATAAAAGTTTTGACTGGTAACATGACGCCATTTGAATTACCCAGTCATTCACTCAGTCACTATTGTAAGCTATTAGGCATTGATTGAGAGTGATTATCTTAACGAAATTCGAGGTTTATCACAATCGCAACCATTTTTTATCTTCTGAATATGGTAAACAACGTAAATTTGGCGTGTTTCAACGGTCTACTGAGCCCTAGGTTGTTTTTATCTGTGCAGAGGCAAAGATTTTATTCCAAATTTTTTACTATATGTTAAACTCTAGTTTTTTAACCATGGTCGGATAATAGTAGCCATAATTATACGTAAGATTAATATTATTTTTAATCTTTAAAATATTTTTCTTGTACTTATTGTTCGTACTGCGTATTTTTCACTGGTACACATTCATTTTATTGTTTATGATGTTCATCTTCTTTGTGTTTTGCCAAATAACACAATACAGATTCAACCATCCACCGAATGGTTTCAAGAAGGTCCAGAAAAGTCTTAATATTTTAGGCGATAAATAAAACAACAATATCACTAATTATGTATGTACTGGTGCAAGGGGGAGGGATCGCATATCAATAAGCGGTGCTTTATTACCTCTTTTGGGAAATAGACTATATACATCTCCGATTGGATCGCTGGGTAGCGATACTTTAAGATCGTTCTATCCGGGATTCGTAATCCTCCAGGTCTATTAGAAAGACAAATTCTATTTTCTTTTGAAGAATGATAGACCCACCAAGAGAAGAGAAGTCACAGCAAGAGTCAGAGAAGTGTTTCTTTGGCCAGTCTCGCGCAATACATCTTCATTAGGGTCATAAGTTTCGTTTCGCGTCGAATGTCACAAAAATTGGTCCTACAGTCCAAAGACTGCTTCAAGTATTGTAAACCATCATAATCTAAAAGATAATACCGATAAAATTTAGGTATGCCATTTATGGCCGTTAGTCACTCTCCAGATCAAATCGTATTGCCTTTTTAAATGGTTTTAGGTAAGTTTATATATTCTGATTGTTGTTGTTTTTCATATTCCTCTGTGAATATAGTTATTTACTTGCCATGTTTAGTAGGATTTGCAGGACTTTGTATGTGTCTGTTCATGTTAATTTTAAAAAATTTTGATTGTTTTATGGAGGAATTTTTACTGATTTAAGCCACCCAGGCTCGCTAAAGCTTAATGGCTCACGATTAATATAAGTTTTGTTCCTTGAACATTAAAAAAAAAAAAAAAATTATTTCATCTACTTGGGGAATAAAATAAACTTTAATATACCAAATGAGGTAAGCAAGGAACTTTCACATGGATTTATTTGGAAGGGGAGCTTGAAAAGTGGGTGACTTAAGGGAAGAAAGAGAGCAAATCAAGAGATTTTGAGATCTGGAGAGGGCTATTCGAAGAACTCATCCGTAGGTACTCGATGTGGACGATACGGTTTTTTCCGTTTTTTTTTAAGTTTACGAGTCAAACGTGTTAGTTATACATACAACTTACCTTACGTCTTCACAAATTAAAAAAAGATTAGCTTTGACTGTGACTAACTTTCTGACAAATAATTGAAAAAACTATAACGGAACGTTGTTCCTTCGGAAATAAAGAACCAAGTTGACATTTAAAAGATCAATATTTATCTCTATGCAGATTATTGAGACATATCTACAAAACTAGCTCAAATAAACTGATTCAGGATGCTTTGCATTATCCGTAGGATTCTAAAAACTAGCTCTATACTGAAAACACAAAATAGACCTCCCTCCCAAAAAATATATAATAAAACAGGATACTCTCTTGGGAGCAGAAAATTATATGAATAGCCTGCAGAAGATAAAAGACTAATTCATAAAGCTTTATACTCCATACCAACCTATATATATATATATATATATATATAAATAAATTTCTCTGAAAAACTCATGGATGCGCAGTTTTCAGTGAAGTACTAGTTTTTAACTTACTATTGACATTGGAAAATATTACAAATCACTTTAGCTGCGCTAGTTTCGTAGATATATCTCGCACAATCTGTAAAGCAATAATTATTTTTCGTTTTTGGTTTCAACTTCACTCTTTATTTTATTTTTGTTTATCTTAGAATTTGCATTCTCTAAAAGAAGTGGCACAAAGCGGCAGAAAACGTCACTTTGCAGTGTTTTTTTTTAAAGATGGAAACACGGGTTTCCGCATAGGTGACCATGATGAACTTATTGGCTTTCTTAGAATTCCCATTCTGTGGCATTTTGATCTCATTTGGGTAACAATTGATGTTTTTGGCAGAAAATGTAATTTTGCTTTGGCACAACCTGCGATATTTTGTTAAACAGAAAGGGCACTATATATTACAATTTTCGCTCAATTGAGCCCTCTCCGAATATGCTAGGAACGCTGGATCAACAAGATTACTCCAAGGAAAAAAGACACATTAATGCTTCCCGTCCCAAAAGAATAATTTTCCTTACTTTGCGAATTGGGGGACTGGGATCCTCCTGAATAAGATTTTGGCAGTTGTTATGTTCATGGCATGCTCTCTATTTCGACCGGACTATTTTCGAGGAGTTTAAGACTTTTTTTTAATTTCCATGACATTGCTTTCGAAACAGACTTTTAGTATTAAGATTAGTAAAAATTATGGTTACTATTCCTGAATCAACTTCGAATAAATTTTTTTTTTCTCATAAGGTAGTTTCTTTTTTCAAATCGTGTTTTCGAGTTTCAATTACTATGGGTCGTGGTTTGATCATTACTAGGTTGCAGCTCTCGCTGCAACCAGGTTGTGAATCATTTGTGATTTTGAAAGTTGTCTTACTGTTTTTAATCATTGGTCAGAAGATAAGTGAATTTGAAAATAGCGATTGGAAATCAGCAAAGAACTTGAAATTCTTTTTAAAATCTTATCGGATGAAATGAACAAGTGAATTGAAATGAAATAAAATACAAAGGAACACTGGTTAATTATTCTTTGTCAACCGTTGCTTTGTTACCAAAACAATTAATAAAAAATCAATTAATCATTTCTCTCATAACATTTCCGAGAGCGTTTTCAGAGTAAAGAGCAGAATCATTAATTTAAGAAGGATACGTGGTAGTGAAGCTGTTACTTATATGATTAGATTAAAAAAACAAGTTTTTCGACTGAAAGTAAGGAGCAACATAAAAAAACTTAAAACCAACAGAAACTATTATGTACATGAGGGGGTTGGCTCCTCCTCAAAACCTCACTCTGTACGCTAAAGTTTTTTAAGACTTTTTAAAAAAGCTTCTTATTAATCTAATTAAATGAACAGTGTTTCGGGAGTCGTTCTTAAAGAATTGGGACAAAATTCAAACTTTAGCGTAAAGAGCGAGGTGCTGAAGAGGAGCAGCCCCCCTCATATACGGGATAATTTCTGTTCGTTTTCAGTTTTAATGTTGCTCCTTACTTTCAGTTTAAAAAACTTTTTTTTCTTATCGTTTTTCAAGTCATGCCAGGAAATCTGGCTCCACTTCCATTGATAAATCACTCCTCCCCGTGGATTTATTCTCTAGATAATTCAGTCCTGGTTAAAATTTACCCCGGACAATTACCCTTAACATCTCCACGCGTAAAATTGAGTCGGCAATGAGAAAGCAAGACACAAGAAGAATTCCGTATAGGAATTCAGACGAATTCCCCTAGTGTAAAATTTCCCCTGAAAAATTCACCCCGTGGAAACTTCCTTCCACACGGAAAATAATCCCCGTGGAAAACCTCACCAGCAGAAAATTTGCCTCCCCCTCCCTAAAAATGTATGCATACTTCCCAATAACAAATATTATACGTAAACAACGGGCAAATTTTGTAACTTAAAGACCCTTCCCTACGGGCTGTGGAGCATTCCAGCTTTGTACTGCAATGTTTATAGATTCGTGATAGTCCACGTTCTCCGTGCCATCATCAATGAACACAATAAATTAAAAACGATTTAGTTTAATTGCAAATTTTTATTTAAAACTGAGTTTTGCTTGGCTGGGAAGCTGACATTATTAAAGTTGTTGATGTACACAAGAGTGCATGCATAAATTGCTTAGGACCTATTCGAGATTCAAATCTGTAAAAAGTTTAAGTGCGGTAGCAAAGGCTCACAAAATAGAAAAAAAAGATGCTGTGTTCATACGGAATATTGAAAATTGCCGTTTTACCGGTCTTCCAAGGGATACGATGTCTCCTCTGTGCACACACACTGATAGAGCAACATTTATTCACCTGGGAGAAGGTTTAAGGCAATAAAAAACCTAGTTAAAAGAATAACTCTAAAGCCCTAGTTAATGTTTGCTATAGGCCTTCTGCAGTGATGCTAAGTTTAGATGTTAAAACCCTTCATACCAACAGACCTAGTTATTCTTGCGATAGAAATTCTAAAATTATCTTCGAAATAAATAACAAATACCGCTTGAGCGTGTGAAAGTGTTTAAATTATTTGATAGAAGTATATTTTTTATTTCATTTTACATATTTTTTTTCAAGAAAAGAACCCAGATATTTGAAAACAAAGAAAGGCAACCTAACCTCAAAGCAAAATTACCCAGATTGAGCAGGGAGGAGTAAAATCCCTCTCCCAGAATGAGAGAAACAGAAGGGAGTGAAAAATAAATTTAAAAATACATCAAAAATTTGTCTACATACATTTTTCTTAGGTTTTTATGGTCTTGGACAACATCTTTTTTTCGGGGGGGGGGGGGTTCAAACCCGGAAATCTGCGAAAAATTTTCTCTAGAGACTTGTGAGATGTTTAAGTTTTGAACCATATTTGGTCGAACCATACCACCTTAGTTTGGTTCACTGGAAACTGGTCTTCTCCGTTATAACAAAGAGAAGTAGAAATCTGGTCGAAACGAAGTGGCTGTGGCGTTTCAGAACCTTTGCATAATACGAGTAGTTGAAGTATCTATTAGCTATGTATTCTTAACATAAATAATTATCAAAATTAGTAGTTTTTTTTTTATCGAGCATTACTGCATACAAAACTTCAAATACCATTTCACAAAATTCGTCAGTTATCTGGGTAAAAACTTTGAGTATAACTTTGAACTTAGAAGCTTAATTTTTTCAAAATGCCCTATATATGCCTATATCTGTTTTGTCACCTTTAAAACAGTTGAAATGGGCGACTTTGATATTGATTGTTTGTTTTTTTTGCTTTTTTGGATTCCTAAAAAGCCTTCTTGTATTTAAAACTGGTTTTTAATAACAATTTAAAAAAATGCATTTAAAGTTTTTTTTCGCCCCTTTATAGAGTATGTGTCATGTAGGCTAAGGCTGAACTGCTGCTTTTTTATCGCTTTTGGCTGCTCTTTTGGATATTATTCCTTTTTCTTTTGGGGATTCATTCAAAATTATAAACTGATAAATACCTAATATCGGTCAAATTATAAACTGTATCTAAAAGGAGTAAATTTATCAAATTGAAAAACACATGACGAACACTTCACATGAGAACACTTCAATTACAATGACACAAAAAACACTTACTAGTTTATTCGGTATGAAGAAAAAGGAAATGCCAGCTATTTTATTAGGTAAAAAATGAAAAGCTCATCCGTTTTAAATGTAATTAAATGAAATAATATGCAGACTGAAGTAGCTCCAGGAAGATGTTGAGATTTTCTTCCTAGTTCGTCATTTTTAATCCAAGCAAAATGTTAGGACACTTAGTATTAGTGATTGAGTTTAAGCTTTGATTTCCAAATGCTCACAAAAATTACCAAATTTAAGAAAGTCGCAACAATAAGTCACCTGTGGTCAAAATACTCAAAGACTCCTCTTTGATCCTCGCCCAGGCTCAAAGCTTCTGCTATGGTCATATCCATGGAAATCTCCAAAGAGTTTCTTTTTGAAATAGCTTTCAAGCGTAGTTAGGGGTATTTAGCCTTTTTTGCTTTTCTTCAAAGCTTTAAAAAAAGTGTTATAATATTGCAAATGTTATATTTGTTATATTTGTGCATATTTTTGGTAATCATTTGTGGAGTGATCGAATTTTTTAAACCACTGTAGATACGTAAGAACGTTGCTACATCTAGTACCCTGAGGTCATAAGACTGTCAAAGACTCCTCCTTGAACCTCCAAAATTGAAAGCTTTTATTATGACCTGGCCTTTTAATGTAACTTGGGCACTGGACAAAGGGCGCCATTGTCACTCGAGCGCAACGTTAGGTGGGGATATCGATATCGCTTTCGTCACATCAACTCATTTTAGTGTGAATCTTCCTGGTACTTATGAATGAATGTTATCAAAGTAAACCCGTTTCATTAATAATAAAAAACGGGTTGGACGCATACGTCCCTTTCCCTTTGGACGATAAAACTATACAAGTGTTGTATCAAGTATAACTCACGAAAATCTTGTTAATTTTTGTCAACTTTTCAACTTTTTGGCATCTCTGCTTCCAATGAAAAAAAAATCAAGGTACTGTCACTTCAATATAATAGCTCCCTTTGCCCCCCCCCCTCTGGATACCATATTGATAGGATGCCGTTTCTGCTTTAAATGAAAAAAATAACTTTTTGGCATCCCTGCTTTCAATAAAAAAAAAATCGAGATATTATCATTTAAATGTAATACCTCCCTACCCTCCCCCCCCCCCGCTGAATACCACCTTGATAGGATACCATCTCAGCTTTACAATAGAAAAATAATTTACTTAATAATTAACTAGGTCACTATATGGTTAAAAAAACACGCAAAATAACGTTAAACAGCTTAGTGTTCCTTGAAAAAAAAATTGAAGGTATGAGTAAAGGGGTACAAAGACAACAACAAAAATGTCAAAATTATTCAGATATACCTCAAATTATTGGAAAACTGAGTCATAGATTCGCCGCGGCATTCAAAAAGATCCAAAGAATCTAATTGAAAGGGAGCAGACATAAAAGAAAAATTAGGTCAGTAGCCTATGAGAAATCGCAAAATACCCAAGACAATGAACAAGTCCTAATGGGGGGCCCTGGGTCTATCAAAATATTTCAGTGATTTCCCAGGGAATTTGATATCATTTTCTTTTGTCTCCACTTTAAATGAAAAAAATAATTATCTTTTTGGCATCCCTGCTTTCAATAAAAAATGAGGTCTTATCTTTAAAAATGATAGCCCCCTATCCCCCCTATAGACAATAATTTACATTTTATTTATGAATCATATTTTTGGGGTAACTTCTATTTCAATCTTTAATTCCCCAACCTTGTACACAGCTTAGTCTATAGCTAAATTTTGTCTCAATAGAAGTTTTTTTTTGGGGGGGGGGTAAAACTACTTCAGAAAGAAGATTATATTTTCTATCAGGCCTTCAACAATTGAGTATTAAACATTAAGAAAATCTTATCTAAAAACAGCAAAAGAAAGAAAAAATTCTGCAAACTTACAATTCAGCTGAAGAAACAATCTGTCGGGTGTCAATTTCAAAATCCAACTGAAGGCTGAAGCTGTATAGTAGTGAATGCGTTCTATAATTCTATTCAACTTGAAAATAAAATTCTTGACTACGAATGATGTAAGAAATAGCGATTGGGAAACTGTCTCATTGGCAACCATAAACTTTTGATTTAGTTTAAAGCAACATTTAGTTTCAAGCATAATGGGCCAATGGCATAATTGTGGGGGATTGGCATGCCCAATATCCCTAAAGACATAGTTTCTGGACTGTTCTATTATGCTGAATAAAATGCCTGTCTCAAAATTTTGGTTGGATGCATTTGGAAAATGAATGGGCTTGAGAGAAGGGCTGCTTTCTCTCCAATCTCTTTTTACTCTGAAAAAAGGCACCAGAACTTTCAATTTTGAATTAAAATAGCTCCCTTAAAAGTTTCAATGATATTTCTAGCTATTATAGAGTGATGCTGCCTATGATATTGCTTATATGCCTTTTTGAAAACCTCCATGCACACAGTTTTTTTTGTTTAAAGGAAACTCCTCCTAAACGTTCCCTTAAAGTTTCTTATTACCCATAGCGTCATTAGTTACAGTAACTGTAGTGGTAGTATTAAAAATATACACATAGCGTTTTCTGGCTAGTTAAAAATCCCCCACAATTTAACCTTAAAGGTCTAACTTAATAATATAAGTGGTTCTTCAGACAACGCTTTGTCACCTTTTTGAAAGTCCACATGCTCATAGTTTGCTTTTATTTAGTAAAACATCCGCATGAATATTCCTTAAAAGCTTCACCTTAGTACCCTTAGCTTGCGCAGTAGCAATAGTTGTAGCAGCATTAGCAGCAGTGTGTGCATAGCACCTTTGGTTTCTTCAACATCCCCTTCAACACACACTGAAAGTTTCAGCTTAATGCCATCAACCATTCCTGAAGCATTTCTGATGGATTTGTTTGACAACCTGTTTGGGTATAGTGTGTTTCGAATTAGTTCCATACAGTTTCTATACAGCCCAAATTTTTCGCCTTAATACCCATAGTTTTAATAGCAGTTGTAGTAGTAGTAGCACTAGAATTACTAGTAGTGGCCTAAGCTTTAGTGGCAGTGTTAGTAATAGAAGTAGTAATAATAGCAACAGTACTAGTTGTATGAGTAGAAGCAGCAGCATTAGGATGCAGATATTTTCTTTTAGTTATTTCAACATCCCTCACAACAAGATAGATAGATAGATAGATAGATAGATATTTAATGGCAATCACAAACCCTAGTGGGCCGAATTCGCATTTCTTAGTAAAAAAAATTACAAGAACAATACATAGTTACCACTGTAACGAAAATATAACAGGTAACAGTCAGAAAATACAAAATACAAAAGTCATAAATATAGGTCATAATTATAAAATATTTTATAGTTTCAACCCCTGTTAGTTTCAACTTCACAAACCAAACTGTTCCTAAGATATTGCTGTTACACTCTTTTGACAACATGCATACTGACGGCGTGTTGTGATAAAGTTCACCTTCCCCCCTCAAAATTCCTTGAAAATTTCACCCTCATATCCTTGGGCGTAGTTGCAACAGTAACAGTATTATATTACTTGTAATAGTATTGAATAGCGGTAGTACTACTAGCAGTAGCAGTATTAACATATTGCCTTTTGGCAAGTAGAACATTCCTCTCATTAAGTCCTGGAAATTTCGACTTAATACAGATAGCCATTGCTATGACATTGGTGATATCTCCTTCTGATAACCTGTATGTTCATATGCTTCTTGAAATTTTCATCTTAATGCTCTTAGCCTTACAAGTAGCTGCAATAGAAGTAGTAGTAGTAGTAAATGTAACAGTAATAATAGTATTAGCAATAGTGTACAGATATTGTCTTTTGCTGAGATGATCTTCCCCTTTAGGCAGTCTCTGAAAGTTCTAACTTAATAGCCCACCTAAATCAATTCTTGAGATATGCTATTTTGATAATATGCATGCACATAGCTTCTTTTGATTTAGTTCAAATTTCCCCTAAATACTGTAAATGAAGTACTGTGGTAGTATAGTGTTGGTAGTTGTAGTAGTATTGGTAGCATGCAAATATTATCTTTTTGATCATCCCCTCATCATTTCCTGAATTTTCTAAATTAATATACTCAGTTATTCCTATGTTATATCCTTTTGACAATCCGCCTACACATAAAGTGTTTTGATTTAGTTCAACAGTCCCCTCAGCATTCTCTGAAAGGCTCACCTGGATGCCCTTCGTCTTCTTGGAAAGTAAAGTTCAAGGATGCATACCTTTCTCAATAACATATACTATGTTATTGTGTATAACATATACTATGTTATAAGTGCCTAACTTACAGCCCTCGTCCTGAGGAGTGCGGGAAGGTTGATATCCCAAAAGACATAATTACTGGACCTTTCAACAATGCTGAACAAAATACCTCTATTAAAATTTCGATTGGATGTGTTTTAAGGAACGATAGGCTTGGGGGGGGGGGGTCTGACCGCCCTCCATCTACTTTTGACTCGTTAAAAAGGACACTAAAACTTCCAACTTCCTTTAAAATGAGCTACATTTGTGTCCAAAGTCTCTACGACCTCTCAATCTAAAATAGAAAACCTTATAGAATTTCTCTAAAAAAAAAAAAATAACAGGGACATTCGCTTTCTCCAGTCAACGTACAGTAAATTATGTACTGTAAATTCTCCCCTCAATAACCTGGGCAAAATTTTGGCACATTCCAAGGCCAATCATCAGGTTGAATGGAGTGGTCTCCCTGCACCAGTCAAAATTCAGCGAATTTTTTCCTTTCCTTTTTTTCCAAAATTCTACACCTCTGAACTTTTAAATCATTTGCCACGAGTTTAGAATCTTAAATGTATATGTACAATCAAAAGGCTTTGTATATCATGAAAAGGAAAAATGGAGGCTTGATATCATAGCTGGGCATGGTTTAGACTTGGCTGTCATATTCTTTGGCAGCTGTCACCATTTATGATGACTTTGTTTGATGTAAGGTTAAGACCCAGGAATGAATATGGCTATAGTTTTCAATTGATATCAGCAGGAGACTGAAATAGTGCTCTGGTCCAAAGGACTTGTGACTGCCAGTCATATTGTATAACAACAATGTGTCAAATTATCTTTTACGGTTCCGGATTATGCCTAGACAGGGCTACACAATTAGTGGGAGCAATGACGGTGGATTGCAGGCAGGCACGTAAGCAGGAACCTGTTTTAAGGAGCAGGGGGAATGAAAATTCGCAAAAACAAGCAAATTATGTAGAGAATATATGAGAAAATGAAAGAATTAGCTGAAAACTACACTTTTTTAGAGAACCAACGGTCAAAGGCCCCTGGATTTGCACCAGACACATTCATTTTTTTTGTCAACAAGAATACGGGTCAGCGCATTAATGAGCTAAGTTACAATTCGTTCGTTTGCTAGAACATTTTGGCAGTTACCAAAGTGCTCTAAAACTACCCAATTTCTTTTCATAGCTTCTATTTCTCTTAATGCAACAAAAACGGTATACTAACAGGGAATCGAAGCTTTTGCGTTTTAATGTATTATTCTCAGTCCGCTTGAGGCTCTTGTGATTTTTTCATCAGAATTCACAATCTGACCGACCAACCGACTACTTGTGACTGCGACTGCGACTCTGACTCCTTACAAGAACGACCACTTACAACTGCGACTACTTAGAACTGCAACAACTTGCGACAATGACTGCAACTACATAAGACTTGACTATTTTCGGCTACGATTACTTATGAGTATAACTGAGAATAATGACGACTGTGGTTACAACTACTGCTTCTGTTACTACCACTGCTGTTACTACTGCTACTTCTACTGCCATTACTACTACTATTGGAATAAGTCAAGAGAGATTAAGTACATTCCGGTTGTCAAAAGGGCTTTTCTGCAACAACTCAGGAATGGTTAAGGTTAATAAGTTGAAAATTTTAAGAGATTTTTAAGAGGGACGTGGAATTAAGTCAAAGGACACCATGTGCACCCAGGTAGTCAAAAGGGTATGTCTTGTATATTTCAGGAACAATAAAGGGTAGTAAATTTAAACTTTCAGAGAATATTGTGGGGGATGCTGAACTGAATAAATAAACACTATGTGCATCCCGAATTTCAAAAAGGCGTATCATTGGTATCTCAGGGGCAGCTAATGGTATTTAGTTTAAATTTTCAGGGAAAGTTCCAGGGATGTCGAACTAAATCAAAAGATACTATGTGAATCCAAGTTGTTAATGTAGTATTTATGCAGTACCTGAGGGACGGTAATGGTGTTAAGTCAAAATTTGCAGGGAATGTTGAAATAAATCAAAGGACTATTTGCATGTAGGTTGTCAAAATGACATACGTGAAATATTTCAAGAAGGGCTAAGGGTATTCAGTCTGAACTTTCAGTGAATGTTGAGAGGGATGTTGAAATCAATCAAAAGACATTATGCGCATCCAGGTTGTCAGAATTGCATCTTTTCCACACACAACTTAGCAAATGCCCACGTCGAATTCATAAATACAAGAGTTTGAAGAGTCAGAAATAAGAGGTTGATGAGTGATGCCTCAAATATATAACCTGTATAGTTATTCTATTAATTTACTTTCATTGACATATAATATTTGGAGCATTTTCCCCAGTAGGATTCTTTTAGGTAATTATCTGCAAATTACTATTGAAACAAAATCTTAGTTCAACAACCGTTTCAGAACTTGATTCAAATCGAACGAAATTTATACAAGAATTACATCGAATACAATCAATTCCGACGCTCAGATCACCTTATGCAACTTAAAATTTAAAACTTGAATCTGATTAAGTTTGAATTATATTAGAAGCTGCGCTTCACTTAAAACAAAATACATTCCAAGCATTTTCAAATAATCATAACAATTAAAATAAAATAATTACTCTTAGATAAATCCTGAATCTTAAATTTTTGAGATTTCCAGGAATTAAATAAAAAAACAAGTTTTTTAACTGAAAGTAAGGAATGACGTTAAAACTTAAAACGAACAGAAATTATTCCGTATATGAAAGGGGCTGTCCCCTTCCAACGCCTCGCTCTTTACGCTAAAGTTTTTCATTGTTTAAAAAATAGAGTTGTGAGAAAGTCAAACTTTAGCGTAAAGAGCGAGGCGTTGAGGAGGGGACAGTCCCTTTCATATACAGAATAATTTCTGTTCGTTTTAAGTTTTAACGTCGTTCCTTACTTTCAGTTAAAAAAAAACTCGTTTTTTTTCTTTAATTTTTGAACGTTTTTGAATTAATGCAGGTTTTGATTTTGGCTCACCGTACATGAATAATAAAAAAAAATGAATATCAATTTTACTTTTATTTGGTTAAATGGCTTTCTCGAAACCTGTTTAATTTTATTTACGAACGTTTTTATTAGTAATAAATATACGTAACTTACGAATTAACTTACGTAACGAACCTCTATATTCTTATAATTTTTAATACGTATATTAGAGGGTTTGCTCCCTAGTCAATACCTTGCTCTTTAAGCTAAGGTTCGAATTTTGTTCCAATTCCTTAAAAATGACCCCTTAATCACAAATGTCGTTAATTAGAATAAATAGCTCTTATGAAAGTACTAAATAATCTTTGGCTTAAAGAGCGAGGTATTGACTAGGGGATGAACCCAATCATATACGTAGTGTTTTCTGTCGTTTTAAGTTTTGATGTTGCTCCTTACTTTCAGTTAAAAAACTTGTTTTTTATATATATAATTTCTGATCTTTATTTAAATAATGCTGGGAAATCCGGCGCCCCCTTCATAGCAATGTCTCTTCTCCCATGAAAACTTCCTTCATGGTAAGATCCTCCCGACCAACTCTCCCCCCCCACAATACCAGAAAAAATCCCCTCTGAAAACGTCTGTATACTTCCCAATAACCAATACTATATGTTAACATTGGGTAAAGTTCATAACTTTCAGCCCTCCCCCCGGGGACTTCGGGGGATTAAGTCATCCTAAAAGACATATTTATCATATTTTCGACCATTCTGAATAAAATGGCTATCTCAAAGTTTTGATCGGGTGACTTTGGGGAAAAAATTAGCGTGGGAGGGGCCTAGTTGCCCTACATTTTTTTTTGTCACTTAAAAAGGGCACTAGAACTTTTAATTTTCGTTCGAATGAGCCCTCCCACGATATTCTAGGGCCACTGGGTCAATACGATCACCCCTGGGGAAAAAAACAAAAAACAAATAAACACGCATCCGTGATCTTTCTTCTGGCAAAAAATACAAAATTCCACATTTTTGTGGATAGGAGCTTGAAACCTCCGCAGTGGGGTTCTCTGATACGCTGAATATGATGGTGTGATTTTCATTAAGGTTCTATAACTTTTAGGGGGTCTTTCCCCCTTTTTTCGAAAATCAGCCAAATTTTCTCAGGTCCGTAACTTTTGATAGGTAGAAACTTGATGAAACTTATATATTTGAAATCAGCATTAAAATTTGATTCTTTTAATGTATCTATTGGTATCAAAATTCCGTTTTCTACAGTTTTGGTTACCATTGAGCCGGGTCGCTCCTTACTTACAGTTCGTTACCATGAACTGTTTGATTAGCATCATTGTACATCAAATATTCAGTTCGGTTCATTACTTCTTTCCAGTCATCTTGAATGATATTGTTATTCATTTTTCCTTTTCGTCAACATTTAGAAAAATTAAAACCCACCGTTCAGGATACATATATTTTTCAATAAAACGCGGATGGCGCAATAGGCTTCAGATGGTTTACGATTAAGGTGGGGGGGATACTTAAGCTCATATTAATTTTGTTTATTTTAACTCTGACTTGAACATTCATTTAAATTTTTACTTGTTTTATGATTTATTTATGAATCTATAGCAGTATGTTAGCAGTATGTTTAATGGGATTATCTGTTTTAATATCTGTTCGTTTGGGCCTCATTCCCTCTTTGACAGTAATTTTTGGTCGTTTTAACTTTCATTTATTATAGGACTTAATTTCTGCTTGTCTTAAGTTTTAACATGACTCTTTAATTTCTTTCAAAAACTTCTCTTTCGGAAAGTTTTTTAAAATTTAATATTTAGTAAAGGCTAGTGGGTACTTGTCAATTAGCTGGTACACATGCGAGAAGTCAAGTTTGGTAAATGCTAATAAAATAAAACAAAATATGATGAAAATATAACAGTTTAGAAACAAATTTGGGTTGCACATTCGGGGGTGGGGTGGGGGTGGGGGTAAAGCATAGCATATATTAAATACGTAACTTAACCTAACCTCGGTACCTTTTCCCCCTTAAACCATCCCCCCCCCAAAAAAAAATAGTTTAAATATTTTAAACGCAATAATAAACCACGCTTTGCGACCCAATTCTCTATTGACTGATACCCGTTTGACAAGTTTCCTTTAGCATCTATCTTGCGTATGTACCAGCTAACTGACAAGTACCGGCTACCGTTTTGCCCGCGCAATATAGCAGGAGAGTAAACCTCAGATAAATAAGAGAGACTTTGCAACATGGGCGCCGAAAGGGATAACTTAAACTTTTGCCCAAAAGGAATAATTGGCATTCAGTTTATTATCATTAGTCTTTCGAGTCATCTTGATTAATATAGTGAGCTTTGATTATTTGTCCTAACTATTTCAGAATCAATAACAGATAGAATGAAAACGGAAGAGACTACCTTTCAAAAAAACGTCAGATTGGTTCAAAAAAAGACCTATAAATTAAATCTTAATTCTAATAGATAGTGATTAACATTTTTGTTGAATTTGTCTACTGCTGTTGGACAAAAATGCATTGTCACCGGCACTATTAGTTTTTAATCCCTTTTAAACCCATGTTAAAGAACCAGATATTGTCTCTTAACAATTCTCCACGCGCTTCTTGGGTGGGCAAGGAATGATCTCGGAAACTATGGGCCTGTTTTGGTCTTGGCAGTTACATCACACGTTCTGGAAAAGTGCATTGAAGTTAGAATGTATGATCATCTGGAAGTAAACAAACTAATATTAATACTACTACTAACAAGTCAACGCAGCCGTAAGCCGCCTGAGACCAATACAGCTACGTACACTCCTTCTCCATCCTAATCCATTCAAAGCCTCCCTCTTTACACCCTCCCAGGAAGTTCCCATTTCCCTTCAATATTTCTTTACCTCCTCCCACCCAAACTGCGGGTAACCTGCTTTCGTTCTAGCCCTAGACGGTTGGCCGAAAAGAACAATCTTTGGCAATCTGTCCTCCTTCATCTGAAGAACGTGCCCTAGCCATCTCAGCCGTATTGATCAACCTAACGCGATCGAATTCGTGAGCTTCTCAAAAATATTTGGCAGGGGGCTTTCCCCTTTTGAACCAATATTGGGACGCCCCATGGTGAATGTGTGTCTTGTGAACTAGCTCAGCCCTTATGTGTGTAATGTATGTAATCCAATACATTCCTTCATCCAACGCTCACAATTATGAAAGAAAACAATAGATAAGAAGCTGCTATGACCACTTCTTATTAACAATTACTATTAGGCGCCCCTCCCATCAGAAGGGCTGTATTGCAACGAATTTACGCGGACTGATGATACGCTTTGCAGAATTGGCAACAGCATCAGCAGCACAGTAGTGATCAGTTGTCAATCAATTTGGAAGTTAATTTTGAGAAGTCATGAATTGTGCTCTTAATTCAACCTTGATTTTTTGTGTTTTTCACAACTTTGAGAACGATCCAGGGAATGCTTTCCCCATCCCTAGGCACCAGTTACATTTAATCATAGCTGCAATCGATTTGACTAGACTAAGGCTGCTTAACTGTAAGAAATGACGTTTGAAATCTGAATAAATTCTGGCTTTTGTCGCTTTTTTCTAGCAAAATTGAATTTTCACCCATAGCCGTAACTCAAGTGGGGCTCGTACATCGCAAAATATTTACTCAGGGATCGCACCTAATTTTACTTTAATGCAGTTTGAGAGGAGCTTACACAATAGAGGTAAGATTAAATTAGTATACTCAGGAGCTTTTCAACTGCAAATTGGAACCCAAAAAAGATTGAGGACACATGTATGGTGTAATACAGTGGTTCTCAAACTTATTTAGACATTGTACCCCTTTTTACCCACAAAATATTTTAGATACCCCTTCTCAGTTACCGGTACTAAGTAAACTATAGCTAAAATAGAAATAAAATTGTCAGTCCCGGAGTTAAAGAATTGTTTTTGTTTGCCGGTAGCGTGCCCCCTAAAAAATTTTGCGTACCCCCAAGGGATATGCGTAACACAGTTTGAAAATCACTGGTCTAATGCTACAATTCCCTTTTGAAACTGCTGTATTTAGTGTTTCCAGTTTTCGGCTAGATAGCTGTTCTAGTTAAATAAATAATTTAACTAATCATTTCTACGATCTGATCTAGTTTTGTCCAAGAACACCTGGCATCCCTGATGGTTTAATTTTTTCAGAAAGGTGATAAATATTAAATAAAAAATCAAAGTAGACTTACTAAAACTAGAATCCTTGAGCTACCTCTGTAATTAACGGCTTTCAAAATTAGGCAGGGGATTCATAAATGTATGCATTTTTTTATAATTCTCAACTTTTTGGGCTGATATGAGAAAAGTGCAAAACACTGAAGGCTTAAAACACCGATACTTTAGATTTGAGAAACATAATAAAGATTGGAGCGAGTCAGAAATTATAGTCTGTAAAGTACAAATCGTTACTTTTTGTACTATCAGTAGATGTCAATGCCGCCGAACACAAAAGAAATGTATTTCGAGAGAGTAGAGGTTTCCCTGGGGGGGGGGGGGGGGGGTATTCGAAAAACGCAAAAGAACAGGCGAATGATAATAGACTAAAGGAAAGATCTTAAAAATATTTCAAAAAGGAGGGCAATGAGGCTGACCCCTCCCCCTCCAAGTGTAACATCAATCTTCGTCTTGTATAGGCTCTATTTGTGACTGACTAATTGTCTGTGCTGGTCAAGGGTAATGGCCTTTTTAGTGTGCATAATGCAGTTTTTGGTCAAAAAGATTGGAAAATTAAAAATAGTCATAGTTCTGCGTTTTCTTTGATTTTATTACCGGGTCCTTCTAGCTATCACTATAAACTACTTGACTTTGCATAGATAATGATGGATAGTTACACTTTAAAGCATATTTGCTCTTATATTTTTTGCTATTTTTCTAAAACAGAATAGAATGTTGTTCTTTTTCTAGTAGCGGTTAGTCAAAGTCAAAAGCTTCTGTTTCGACGATGCGATGAGTTTTTTTTCCAAAAATTTTAAAGCGAAAAGGTTTTGTAATTTAGAATTCAAGTAGTTTTTGAGTAATTTGATGATCAATTTTAGAATTTATTGCTGGTTCACTTTTACACTGACATTACAATATGAAAAATGCTGATAAATCTTTTCATGGATTGAAATTTGGTGTATACTTATGACGTTTTTAGTTTGTACAAATTTTAATTTCCAGTTCTTACAAACGTTTTCAGTAAGCATTATGAAATATTGCATTATTCATAGTGTTATTTATGATAGCGTATTAGTTAAGTTTGTTACGATTTCTGATTATTGGAAAATAAATCAATCATAATGAATTTGACGGGCACAATTGATTTTTGAATTCTTTATGTTTACTTGAAACCTGTTTCCCTCAGTATAATTCTAAAAAAAGGTGCAATATGTTCAGCACACTACTGTAACTAGCTCATTGTTCAGAGCTCCCTTTTGTTTCTGTTTTTTCTTCTTTTTTTTTGAGAAAGCAAGTCGTGGTAGTTTAAGCTAATGCCTTCAAGCAATACAGTAATCATGGAAATGTCTCTCTCTCTCTCTCTCTCTCTCT
>JAQQPU010003962.1:21532-43741 GCA_029168905.1 Artemia sp. Kazakhstan ARC1039 | reverse complement strand
AGGTGGCAGCAGGGGTGGGTGACACGAGTAGCACCTCCCTCTCTACTCATGGTTAAAATATATAATGAATTGACGATGATATCAATTCAATGCAATTATATTGGAGGAGGGAGGGTAAATTTTAAAATGTAGGGGGGGGGCATAATTCGTTTTTGGGCGCATAATTTAGCATGTGTATACATTTCTGGGTTTCATTCGCCGAGTTAAAAAATATTTTACGAAAAATATGTTGTTTGGGTGATTAAGTTGGATTCAGGGACTCAAAAGCGCCATCTTGGACGTCAATTGTCATTTGGATTGTAGATCCATCCGTTAAAATACGCCGAGAGCGCCTTAAAATACAACAAACAATTCTCAACAAACGGATGAGTCAGTCCCGTCTCCCTAAAATCACCTTCAAGGGCCAAATTTACGGTTCTCGTCCTCATGGTCGTTCCCCAAAAAAGTGGAAGGAAAACTTTGCACCTCACCGCATCTCGGACCTTCTTCGCCTAGCAGAAGACCGTAAAGCATACAAAAGGCACATCCACGTCATTGCGAAGAAAGAGGCCAAGACGACCTTCAAGGACGGACGGGACTTAAGTCAAGTAAGGCAAGTCATCATAAAACACTTAAATGAATGACTACATTAACCTAATAACAGTACTTAATACTTGGAAAAAGGTCATTGAAAAAAAAACACTTAACACTGGGAAAAACACTTAGATGAAACATTACATTTACTTTATACTGGTATTTTTTTTTCTTTTTAGTTTACAAAATTTCCAGATACCTCGCTATTCTTCTGTAATTTTTTAGTGGCCATACCTAGAAAGAATTGTTTTCTGACTTTAAACTGTCCAAATACGTTATCCCCCCCTTTATGTGCAAATATATAGCCCAAATTATATTTATCCCATATATCTGTCACTTGTCTTTGTCTTGTCTCGCGCTAAGCTGAAAAAAAAACTAGCGAAGAAACCAGTTTGCTCTCGAGTTTTGCACAGCGTAAACTTGAGTGAGTTGCCCATAATACACAAGTACCAAAACTCCTTTCCCGTATGGAAATTAAAAAATAAAACTCAAATAAAATTGTCAAATTTGGAAAGCTTTCTTTTCCATGGGGGGGGGGGGGTATTTAACGGGGGAGTAAAGTTTTTGGGCAGTTTGAAGTCAGAAAATAATTATATCTAGGTATATAGCCACTAAAAAATTACAGAAGAATAGCAAGGTATCTGGAAATTTTGTAAACTGAAAAGAAAAAAAAATCCCAGTATAAAGTAAATGTAATGTTTCATTTAAGTGTTTTTCCAAGTGTTAAGTGTTTTTTTTTTCAATGATCGTTTTTCCAAGTACTAAGTAATATCATTAGGTTAATGTAGTGTTTCATTTAAGTGTTTTATGATAATCGCTGATCAAAGTTTACGTTATTTGTGCCTTTCATTTACGTTATTTACTATGTTCATGGCCGTATATTTGGCTTTAAAATACACTTCTCTATCTATCTATCTAATTGTACCAAAAAATTGTACCAAAAACATTTTGCATGCAGAGCCTCTATATTTACCCCCCCCCCCTACGAAAAAAACTCGAATAAAATTCTTAAGTTTGGGAAGCCTTATTTTCCACGAGGGGGGGCTATTTTCTAGGGGGGGGCGGGTATTACTGGGGGTTATTTACCTGGTGGTATTTTCAACGGGGGGTATTTTCCTGGGAATATTTTTCGAGGGGGGTATTTTCCACGGGGGGGGGAATTTTTCGGGGGTATTTTCCGGGGGGTAAACGCCGGCCACCGTCTTTAACCTAAGATAGAAGTAAGGTAAATAATACCATCTTTGTCATAATGACCCCACACATCCATAAATTGATTTGCGGACAATTTTGTCAGCTCCCGACTTTCTGGATCACGGAACTGTCTCATGAAGTTGGTTGCTTTTTCAATATTGATTCGTCGAGATCGACTCATGCTTTCTGAAATAAAGAAACAGAAAATATTTTTATTTTTGTGTTTTTTTTTCTGATTTCTACATTAGTTTTACCTCGTATATGGCAGATCAAGTAAATTGGAGATATGTTAGGGAAATAGATATGCTTAAAAAAAAGAAAAAAAAGTCAGACAACAAATATTTTTACGGATATTGTTTAATGATCAGGCAGAAAAATTATGCTTAAAGAGCTCTGTGTCCATAAAACCCTGTTGTGGTGAAGTGGCAATTGCACGTGAAATGCCTCCATTATTGAGGTGTTTTGTAATTTCGCCACTCTTAAAATAATCAGTTCTTTGCAAACTTTCTTTTCAAATTTGACTTCCTTAACCTTTGAAAGGAAAAAGCTATATTGAAGGCCGAAGAAAGCAAAAGAAAAAACTAAAAAAACATATGTGACCCTTTTCATGCCCTAGATTTGCTATTGGCACAAGTATTGCAGCGGTACCAGAAAAAAAAAGATTAGTTTTGTTTTGTTAAACTTTTTATAAATAGATTAAACGTCTTAGTTAATTTCTCTAAAAACTAGATTGTTATGCAAGTATCTTGATTCTACGATTTGAATATTATTTTTGTTTATTGTAAAATATTTACCATTTAATAAACAAATATTACCCTATAATAAACAAAATATTATTTTGTTTTTTTGTAAAATGTTTACCATAAATTTAGTATCCATAACATTGAACAGTAAAAGCTAGAATTGCGGCTTTTATGCCCAGGGTCAAAAGTAATTTTTCTTCTCCCCAATGTAAAGCAAAACAAAAAAAAGACAAGAAAATTAAAAAACCTGACACTGTATTAATGTTTAATGATAACCTTACGGATGTTTCTGGGTAACCTTAAAGGTAGAAGGTAGCAGTTATTAACTCACTTTCCTCGACTTAATATCTTGTACCGTTGTAAGTTTATACTTTTGTCATATAAATTAGTTATTAAATTGCTATTTATAAAATTGTTACGTTAGCCGTTTTTCTACCACTTCCGAATATGCGTAACAGCACATCAACATTCCCCTTATTGTATAAACCCCTCCCAGTCCCTTAATATCTTTCGTAAGTCGTCCGATAATTAAATTAGAGACCCCTGCAGGTTGAAAGCCTTGAGCATAAGCCAGAAGAGTTTCAAAACACATAACTAGACGTGTTTTTCTGCTAGATTTAGTTGAAATATCAGACTGGTAGTGAACCATAAGGAAAAATTGATGTGTTCTATAATTGCTTCGTTGGGAAAGAAAATCTATTTTGAACGCGATTCTAAAAAATGTACTTTTTTTTCTTATTTTTGTGCGTATTTTCAGTCCCTCAGAGACGATTTCAATGTCTCTTTTTGCTGTTTTGTACTATCTTTTCCCCTTTTTTATGCTTTTGGTGAAAGCTGGAAATTCAAGAAAAAGTCTTCAAAATTCCAGAAAAAGTTCAACTGCTCATTGAGGAAAATGCAACAACATATGTAACTTTTTAACTTTTGTTGTGCAATAGCTAACATAACAAAATATAAAATTCTTTTCGTTTTTATACGACCAACTTTCTAGTTATAGATAAGACTTAGATAATATACAAGTTTATAGGAACCGTTGACGCGTAGTAAAACAAACATATTGTTGCTGAAAAGACCTGTTTTTTCTGAGTCCCAGAATTTTCCTACAAAATGTATTTTTTATTAAGTAATGGTGTGACGAAATTGGCCCTTGCTATAAGATATTAACAATAAAGACTATTTTGCATTCTACTGGGCTTTTCGTAATTCGTGGGACAGATCATCCACCCTCAATTCAGGCGCTTTACTGAAAACCAATTTTATTACAAATATCTTCTTTTGTACTTAATATTGAAAATAAACATAAAAATTATGGTAAAATTTTGAACTGAGGAGCTTTCAGCAATTAATAACATTATACATGAAATATTCGGTTTAATTTATTAGTTCTTTCTAAAGTTGTTTAAGAAAAATATAGTTTCACTACAAACAAGAATTTGGATACTGCCCCCTTCCTTAACTGTAGATAAAAACCAAAATCCTACTGCGTCATTGACGCTTAACTGAAAACGAATTATATTACAAATATTTTCTTTTCAAGTTCTTACAGCATTGAAAACAAAAATAAAATTACAGTGAAATAAATTCTTGAACTGATAGATCTTTTAATAATTAATATCATTATGCATCAAATATTCAATTTGATGTTGTTTATACTTTCTAAGACTGTTCAAGGCACATAGAGTTTTCCGTAAAGCGCCAATAACGCAGTAGGATTTTAGACGTTTACAGTGAGAGAAGAAACCTATACCAAAACTCCTGTTTGTGATTTTTTCATTTCAAGCTTGATTTGCATATTCAATTTAAGTTTCACTCGTTTTAAGATTTATTTATTCATTTACATTAATATCTATTGTATGTCCCTTTGCATTGATTGTATATTTAATTTCTGATCGTTATAAGTTTCATTTATACTTCAATGGCAAAATATTATTTTTCGTTTTAAGTTTGATTTTTATATTCAATCAAAGCATTACTCGCTTCAAGATATATTTATTCATTTATATTATTAATTGTTTTATGTTTCTTGCTATGATTGGTTATTTAATTTCTGTTCGTTTTGGGTTTCATTTATTCTTTAATAGTATTTTCTGGTCGTTTTGAGTTTGAATTTTAACAGGGATTTGTATCTGCTGAGCTTAAATTTAAAATGACCTTTACTTTTCTTTAAAAAACTTATTTTTCGGAAAGTTTTTTCTTAATTAATTTATGTTCGTTTTTGATTGCAAAAATTTCAAGTTTTTAAAAATTTCTTATTTTAAAATCAAAATTAAAAAAAATTCAAAATGTTCATCAAAGTATCAAAAGTAGTATCAAAGTAACATTATAAAAGCGTAAAAATGGGTTTGTGTCAACATCGGAGTTTTTATTATCTGATGTTTGAACTATTTTCAACAAAATGGCTATCTCAAAATTTTTATCGGATGAGCTTAGGGAAAAGGGACGTGGGGGAGGGGGCTAATTGACCTTTGGTCTCTTTTGACTCTTTGAAAGTGAATTAGAACTTTCTCTTTTTAATCAAATGAGCCCTCTCTGAAGTTTATACGAGCATCTCTTCTATAAGAGTCATATATACCCCCAGGGTATAACTTACAATGCCTGTCCCTGGGCCCCGGAGGGTTGTGTTGACCCCGGAGTTTTAATATCTGATGTTTGAACTATTTTTAACGAAATGGGAACCTCAAATTTACATCTGATGGATTTATCCATCCGATAAACCAAAAGAGTGGAGGGCGGGAGGGGCTGGTTGCCTTCCGATCTTTTTTTATTCTGAGAAAATGAGCTAGAACTTTTAATATCCATTCAAATGAGCCCTCTCTGAAGTTTATACGAACATCCCTTTCATAAGAACCATATACAGCCCCAGGACATAGCTTACAATGACTTCCCCCGGGCCCTGGGGGGTTGTGTCGACACCGGAGTTTTTTTTTTATCTGACCTTTGAACTATTTTAAGAAAATGGTTATCTCAAAATTTGTATCGGATGATTTTGGGGAAAAAAAGGGGGGGGGGCCTAGTTGTCCTCCAATCTCTTTTGACTATCAGAAACTGAACTAGAACTTTCATTTTACAATCAAATGAGCCCTCTCTGAAGTTTTACGAGCATCTCCTCCATAAGAACCATATATTCCCCACAGGGCATAACTTACAACGCCTACCCTCGGGCCATGTGGGCTGTGTCGACCCAGGAGTTTTCGTTACATGGTCTTTAAACTATTTTAAAAAATTGCTATCTCAAAGTTCATATCAGATGGCTTGGAGAAAAAAGAGCGTTGAAGGGGGGGGGGACTAGGTGCCCTCCCATCTCTTTTGACTTTTAAAAAGTGAACTAGAACTTTCAATTTCCAATCAAGTGAGCCCTCTTTGAAGTTTATACGAACATCCCTTCCATTAGAACCATATATGCCCCCAAGGCATAACTTCCAACGCCTGCCCCTGGGCCGTGTGGGATTGTGTCGACACCGGAGTTTTTGTTGTATGATCTTTGAACTATTTTTAATTAACAAAATCGCTATCTCAAAATTTTTAACGGATACATTTGGGAAAAAAGGGTGGGGGGGCTAGGGGTGCTCCGGTCTCTTTTGGCTCTTAAAAATTGAACTAGAACTTACAATTTCCATTCAAATCAAACCTCTCTGGAGTTATAAGAGCATCCCTTCCATATGAACCAGATATGCCCCCAGGGCATAAGTTGCAACTCCAGCCCCCGGACCCTGGGTGGTTGTGTCGACATCGGAGTTTTTTTTTATCTGACCTTTGAACTATCTTCAGCAATATGGCAATCTCAAAATTTTTATCGATCACTTTTGACTTATAAAAAGTGAACTAGAACTTTAAATTTCCAATCAAATGAGCCCTTTTCTAAGGTTATACGAGCATTCCTTCTATAAAAGCCTTATATGCCCCCAAGGCATAACTTACAACTCCTGTTCCCAGGCCTTGGGGGGTTGGGTCAACATCAGAGTTTTGTTATCTGACCTTTGAACTATTTTCAACAAAATGGCTATCTCAAAAATTTTATCTGATGCAATGGCCACCTCAAATTTTCTATCAAATATATTTGGGGGGAAAGGGGGGGGGGGGGGGGCTAGTTGCCCTCCGATAAACTTTTACTCTTAAAAAGGGCATTAGAACTCACGATTTCCAATCGAATGAGCCCCCTTTGAACTTTATATGAGGACCATTTCTATATGAAGTGCCTCTGGGAAAAAAATTAATGGAGTGTGGGAGGAGGCTTCCTACCCTCCAATCACTTTTTACTCTTAAAGCGTGGATTACAGCTTTCAATTTCCGATCAAATGAGCCCTCTATGTAGTTAATACGAGCATCCCTTCCATAACAACCATATTTGCCCCCAGGGCATTACTTACAACGCCTGCTCCCGGGCCCTGGGGGGCTGTGTTCACACCGCAGTTTTTGTTATTTTTAACAAAATGTATATTTCAAAATTTTTACCTGATGCATTTAGGGCGTGGGGGGGGGGGGATAGTTGCCCTCCGATCTCTTTTGATTCTTAATAAGTGAACGAGAACTTTCTATTTCCAATCAAATGAGCCCTCTCCGAAGTTTATACGACCATCCCTTCCATAAAAACTGATTATGCCCCCAGAGCATTGCTTACAACTCCTGCCTCCGTGCCTTTGGGGGTTCCGTCGACACAGGATTTTTCTTATCTGACCTTTGAACTATTTTTAATGAAATGGCTATTTTAAAAATTTTATCGGATAGGCTTGGGGAAAAAAGGATGTGTGGAAGGGGGCAAGTTGCCCTCGGATATCTTTTGACTCTTAAAAAGGGAACTAGAACTTTCAATTTCCAATCAAATGAGCCCTCTTTGAAGTTTATACGAGTATCCCTATCATAAGAACCATATAGGCCCCCAGGACAACACTTACAACGTCTACCCCCCGGACCCTGATGGGTTGTGTTGACACCGGAGTCTTTGTTATCTAATTTTCGAACAATTTTTAAACAGCAGGCTTTCTCAAAATTTATTGTGGATGAGTTTGAGAAAAGAGGCATGGAGGGGGGGATAGTCGCCCTTGAATCTCTTGACTCTTAAAAAGTGAACTAGAACTTTTAATTTCCAATCCAATAAGCCCTCTATGAAGTTGACACGAGCATCCCTTTCATAAGAACCCTACATGCCTTTAGGGCATAACATAGAATGCCTTCCCCCGGACCCTGGGGGTTGCATTGACATCGGAGTTTGTCTCATCCAACCTTTAAATTATTTTTTTAACAAATTTTTTCTGCTAAAAAAAATTTAACAAGTTTTTCTTCTTTTTCAAAATTTTCATCAGATGGGTTTGGGAATAGAAGGAGTGGGGGGGGGAGGGGGCTAGTTGCCCTCGGATCTCTTTTGACTATTAAAAAGTTAATTCGAACTTTCAATTTCCAATCCAATGAGCCCTCTCCGAAGTTTATACGAGCATCCCTTTCATAAGAACCATATATGCCCCAGGGCATAACTAACAACGCCTCTCCCGGGCTCTTGGGGGCTGTGTCGACACCTAAGTTTTTGTTATCTGACTTTTCAACAATTTTTAATTTAATGGCTATCTCAAAATTTTTATCGGGTGCATTCGGGAAAAAAGGAGCGTTGGGGGGATAGTTGCCCCCCAATCTCTTTTTACTCTTGAAAAGTGAACTAGAACTTTCAATTTTCAATAAAATGAGCCCTCTTTGAAGTTTGTACGAGCATCCCTTCCATAAGAACCATATATGCCCCCAAGGCCAAACTTACGAAGCCTGCCCCCGGGCCCTGGGGGTTGTGTCGACACCCGAGTTTTGTTATATGATCTTTGAACTATTTTTAATAAAATAACTATCTCAAAATGTTTATCGGATGCATTTGGGGAAAAAGGCGTGGGGGGGGGAGGGGCTTGTAACCATCCGATTTCGGATGGTTTCGGAAGGTTAGAAAGCGTCCGTCCCCCTAACGTAGTCTAAAGTAGTGTAATTTGCCTAATTAACGCTATTTTGCGTTAGTAAACTTGCACCTAACGTAAGTTTATAGGATCAACCTATTTTGTGCCCCCCCTAAAAAATCCTAGATCCCCCCTGATTGCCCTACGTTTTCTTTGTATTGTTTTTGAATATTAAAATGGCATCGTAACGATGAAGAAACACGATATCTATGATAAGGAAACTTCAAGGACAATCCATTTTCCTTGGCACCTCGTGCATAAAGCTTTAAAATATCTTACACAAGTTTGCTTTCTAACTTTTGAGCTTCGTAAATGAAATCTATGAATATTCAGAGGAAGCTTAGCAAATTGTCTCTGGTTCTTAGAGCGTTGCTAAGTTCAGATCTGATTAAATTGCATTATCTTACTAAATTTAACGCGAGACTTCTGTACCCAATTTATTAAAACAAAACGGCAGTAATCCAGGGCTTGTCATGTTGGCTTATGAAGGAATTGCCAGAGAAAACTTTTCTAAGCCATCCTTCAGTCCTAAACTCAATTTTTGATATATCTGTAGAAAAAATCGAATAGATTTTATCGGTATTACTGTTTTTGGTTGGCTTTTGTGTAGGAGTGGGTTTTGTTTTTGTTTTCTCAGCTTGAGTGGACTAAAAAAAAGAAAAAAAAGCTTTGACACAGAAACTGAGAAAAATTCGGATGAAGAGGGAGGCAAAGGAAGCAATTTCAGGAGTACAAAAACCGGTTTTTTTGTTCAGAAGTACAAAACCGGTTTTTTTTTTCAGGAGTACGAAAAGGAAGCAATAACCGGTTTAATTCTATCCATTACATGGAGTATCAGCAACCCATCATTAAGAAAACGAAAACGAAGAGGAAACGCGAAAAGGAGGACCAAATACCGCTGGATAAAAGAAAGAAAAGAAGAAGACTTTAAAATATGCATTAGAAAAGGATTTTGTTTATTTTCAATATTATAGTCTATTTTTGAATAAAAAAAAGAGGGAGACAACGCGTAAGCGGATGGGTAGATAGAGGGTGAGAGAGAACAAGGGTTAGAGAGAGACAAGTCAGAGAAGGATAGAGAGCTATGAAAGGGGGTGAATTGAATAAATAAATGATTGTTCTTTTTAGAAATACGATTTTTTTTGTTTTAAATTTTTCCCGATGAAAAAATTCATGGGTTTTTGAGTCACTGCATTGAATCAACTAAGATAATGGTTGAATTGGAATGAAATGAGTATGTTTTCAACTATGTTAAGGTATTGCCTAAACTCTACTATTTGTCAACCTTACTATTTTAGCAAAAGGAGATGAATATTTTTGTGATGTACCCAGTTACCCAGTTTCTCTTAATTTGGATTTCCTGACCCGATTGGATAAGGGGCTTGTCATTCAATTTAACCGGTACAATAATTTGAAAGAGCCTCATTGTATTTTAGCCATAGGAAAAGAAGATTTATTGCCAAAATTTAGAGAAAAATATCTATTGTTCTAATTTATAACAAGAGAAAGTGTTGAAAATACGAAAATGTTTTCTGTCCTACTACCATTAAAAACATTTGAAAATCTCAATTTGTATTTAAAAGTTCAAGTACTAAGGATTGTGAACGTGATTTTGTTTCTTTTTTTTCTTTTTTTTTATAGAGTAAAGTTTTATGTTGTTTATGTCATGTCAATTTTACCGCAAAAAGGCAATTTGCACCTAAGATTGTTAAAAAAGGCTTTATCTTTGTTTTTTTTTCTGTACTTTGAATCTCAGCAAGTTTGAAGCTATTAACACATACACAATGAAAAAGAAGAAAATCAAATGAAGATTTTTTATTTCCCCCAAGAACGAGGAAAAGAAAGAGAGCACTCCTTAGAAGCATACCTGAAAAATATTTTCACTCTTGGCATTAGCAACTAATGCAAATACGATTCGTTTTCATTGTTTTCATGTTCAAGTAAGTACTATAAAATATAAATTCGCATTAAAGTAACAAAAAGAGTGAAACCTAAACTTGACTATTTGCATTCGTGAAGTTGAAACTCCCCCAGCCATAGGAGAAACCTAAGGAGAAATCAGTTAATAATCAAAAAGACATCTCAATGTTGTCATATATTTTTGATTAAAATGAATGCCATTCTGAAGGAAAGAAACGTGGGTGAAAACAAAAAACAATAGAGCTCAATGTGGCACCATTAATGAAAATGTCGAACTGTCCTAAAAACTCTTTTAAGAACCACATGGAAAATCCTATAAAATTACAATTTTTCGGTATGAATGACCCTGAGATGGGTTCATGGGGTCAAAAAAAGTTTTGAATCTGATAGCCTTGAAACGTTAGTACTGTAAAAAGAATCCGCTTTACATTTCTTTAAAACTACAAGTGCAAAATGAGGGAAACCGTTCATCTGTTCAAAATCATTAGACTTCTCTCTTATAGTGACAGCCAAGGGTCACATTAAAAGCTCGTCCTGTTGTCTGTTTTAATTAAAAAGGTGCTATTTTACACAGCATAAATCTTAAAAGGCAAGCGAGTAAACTGAAAAATATCTTTTGATTTTTCCTGCTGTAATTAGCAGGCACTTTTTTTGTAAAAAATTCCGTATCCAAGATGCAATGAAAAAACTTTTATATCGAAAGCTTTTATTTCTTTTGGTAAAGGATTTACCAAATTGGATTTACCAAATCCTTTACCTTTTGGTAAAGGATTTACCAAATTTGATTTACCAAATCCTTTACCTTTTGGTAAAGGATTTAAAAAATTGGATTTACCAAATCCTTTACCTTTTGGTAAAGGATTTACCAAATTGGATTTGCCAAATCTTTTACCTTTTGGTAAAGGATTTACCAAATTGGATTTACCAAATCCTTTACCTTTTGGTAAAGGATTTACCAAACTGGATTTACCAAATCCTTTACCTTTTGGTAAAGGATTTACCAAATTTGATTTACCAAATCCTTTACCTTTTGGTAAAGGATTTACCAAATTGGATTTACCAAATCCTTTACCTTTTGGTAAAGGATTTACGGTGACAAAGAAAGAGCAACTTCTGTGTGTCTCACAAACCAAATAAGATAGAAGACGACAGGTTGAACCAATCGTTGGTGCTGGAACTTCAATTTAAGAGCTGGAATGGAAATATTTAGCTTTCGTTAAAACTGTTGAATTATCTCAACCAAGGTGTATAGCTCATAAGAAGCTACTGAATCATTTTCCAGGTGGGGGAACTGAAAGAAAACTTTTAGGGAGACTTCAAAATATCCTTTTGGTCCGAAAATTAACCTTACAAGGAAGTAAGATTAAATCTGAAAATATATAGTGGGTTTTTATTTTCTTTAGCCGTCTCAGAGAAAATTGAGGTTGACTGCGGTTTTGCCCTCAAAACAAAGTCTTTGACTGGGTTTTTAAAGTGAAAGATGGTTTTTTTCACTGTAAAAAGGTTCATAGTGATTATTTAATCGTTATATTTACAGTTCAAGGAACTAAAGAATGCACAATTTCCAAATTTAATTTTGAGCATGAATTCATTATACTTGAAAACTGTAAATTTCAAAAACTTTGTACATAGTTAAATAAATACGAAGTAGTGTATTGAATTGTTTGGACTTTTAACTTACATGTCTTCTATTTCACAGATATATTTGTGACATTATCATGTTGATATTAATCTTGTAAGAATTAAAGAAAAAGCCTCTCCCTAAACCAGACCCTAATTTCGGACCAACTTACGCAACTATTCCAAAGTGAACATAATTTGGGCCTAGAGGCTAAAATGTTTCCTAGCATCGGTTTAGTCTTCACTGGAGAAGTTAGTCAAATTAAAAAGTGTGCTCATTTTTAAGTATTGACATCAAAACAAAGCTAAAGTTTAGTGTTTTATAATGAATTGAACAATCAGGTAAATATTCCTCCATTACCCATATTTTTCAGCGGTTACTGCAATATTATAAATGTTATATCTTATTACATATAAGATAACCATATTCAGTGTGATTTATATTTGCTTTGAACCTAAGTCTGAAGTCCCATCTTGGCACTTGAAAGCCGCCGTGCTTGCACTAGCTTGTAAAATGATCTTTGAACTATTTTCAATTAACAAATAACTATATAAAATTTTTTATCGGATAAATTTGGGATAAAAGGGCAGGGGGGTTAGGGGCGCTTCGGTCTCTTTTGGCTCTTAAAAGTTGAACTAGAACTTTTAATTTCCATACAGCCCTCTCTGAAGTTTATACGAGCATCCCTTTCATAAGAACCATATACGCCCCCATGACAACACTTACAACGTCTACCCCCCGGGCCCTGGTGAGTTGCGTTGACACCGGAGTCTTTGTTATCTTTGGCACTTGAAAGCCGCCGTGCTTGCACTAGGTTGCAAAATGATTTTACAATTGTTTACAGATCATGTCCATCTACAACTTTGCTTTCATTGAAGGAGTTTATCTTTTTTGTATCTTAATAAAAAATTTTGAAACGTTTGTCTTACGTAATAAAAAAACCTTCGGTAAACAATTCAGAAGTCGAAACGACTAGCCCTGCATTTACAGCAGTGATGGCAACGCTTTGAAATAAACTCTGCCGGTTTTTCAACTAAAATTGTACCACTTGAGATTAATTTGTACCATCTGAAGAGTAGGTTACACTTTTGCCGCAGCAAGAAGAAGATTTTCGACTAACTAAAACTTGAATAGATATCCGAATCGGAAAGGAGCAAGTAAATCCAAAATGTACTAGAAAATTTGATTGTACCAAAAAGTTTCCAAATCTACCGTATTGTATCAGGACCTCCAAATTGTACCAAAAACGGTACAATTGTACGGCGTTGGTAACACTGATTAACAGTCTTTGATTAGTTTGGCGTCTACACACGTGAAAGATTCTACTCTTTTATTACAAAAGAATCTCCTTAAAAATCATTTAATACACAAAAGGTGGTCACTGAGAAAGGGCTCGTGCCGAAGTAGTTGGCACAAAAAGCCACATGAAAGCTCGACTTGCTCATTAATTTGCTACAGATTTCATAAAACTTCCCCTTTTATGCTATTGACTTTGCCCTACCCCCCTTCGAAATGTGAGTCTTCCTGAAACAAATTAAAGCTCACACAGGAAACATGATGTGAGTGGTGTCCTGATGTCCTGATCATGGTGTTTTAAGTGATGTCCTGATGCTTTAAAGATTTTTAAGGGAATAGTTCTTTCATTTAGAAGATTGTAAATTAGGGAAATATCCAAAAATCGATGGATTTCTCCTCCCTCGTATTTTGATGGCATCTCAAAACTAAATTGAAAATAGACACAAGAACGGTTAAGCTCTTTTTTTAAAGAGCCTTAAGACACAAAATAATAATCATGTTTCTATGTCAAAGACATGTTTGTTAGATCTTTACCCCCTTCCTAAGATTTTAATACTTCACTATCTACTTTTGAATTTTTCAACCACAGTGTAATTAGAGGCTTGTCTAGAAATGTAGACAAGAAACGACAATATTTAGGACGATAATTAATAAATTGTCAAAACCATTCGTTCCCTGTGATATTGATGCCATGTTTCCCTTCAAGCACGATATTATAATTCTGCAACAACAAAAGAGAAATATTTCTGAAGCATTCTTAGAGTCCAGATTTCTCAGATATTTCTTTTGGATAATCTCTAGTTTCTGTCTAAATTTTTAAATTTATATATAGATTACGCAAACAGTTTTTTTAGATAATGATTTGAAACATAATGTATTATGAAACAAAAAATTTGTAATGAAAATTTATTACGGAAATTTATTTTAAATTTTTAAAATAAAAATTTAAGCAAATTTTAGAAAATTTATTATAAAACAGAATTATATGAAACAAAATTTTTCATTATTATTATGAATTTAAATATGAAACAGAAATAATAAGGTATTCTTTAAGTGCAGAGGGGTCGCAATGTTTCCCCTGCCCCCTCCAATTTGTGTGCCTTCTCTACCTCAAAGAGATCCGATAGAGTAGGAGCACCCGAGATCAAAACCGGATAGTTTAGCTAGGTTGGAGTGAACCAACTACCCCCGTTCTAATGGCTAGACAGATGAGCCGAGATTATGCCCCCACCCTAAGAGTATGGATCAATTTTAGAACTGCACAGCTGTAAGCCTAGCTCCTTTTATTGTCTGTGTTTTTTCTCCACATTTGATTGAGATCCGATTTCTTGCTCTAGAAATTGACGTCCATCTTTTAAGAAGACGTGGGAAGTAAGGGGGTTTTGTACGACCATTTTTTTTCTACCAAATCGCACTGCTTGCCAGTTGATACACGTAAGGTATGATCTATCTCATAACCAAATCTCCTAAAGGGAACTAAAACTACTTGAGTGCTTTGACTATCTCCAAAGTTTTCACAGTTTCTCAAATCTCTTCAGAAAATAATTAGACCTTCAAAATATCCTCAAAAGTTAACGTTAAAAAATTAACAATGTATATTGCACGTTAACGTTTGTTTGTTTACCAACAACAACTTTTGAAAAGATTTCAGAAACCCAAGCCTTCTTTCGGGGAAATTCCGAAAGGTTCAGAAAAGACCTGTATTTGTTGCAATTGCAGAGTGAAGCACATTTTAATCTCCACTTGGAGCTATTGACAAATATTTGTCAATCGGCTAGAAAGAATTCAGAAAGATACGTTTTTATCCGGGGGCCTCTAACGATATGATTAAACAAAAGACCCTTTTTTCAGAGAATAAAGGATATTTTTCATTTTTCCTTTTATAATATAATGCAACTTACAATCAGTTACACAGAACGTTCTTTTTAGCCCTGAGGCAATTAATTCAGAAATTTGTTCGTAATTAAGATTTAATGTTATTTAATTTATTCTAACTGATATTTTATTTAATGTACAATTTACAAATATATACCAAATATTATGTAAGCTTTATATAAAACTACAAAATTATTTATTGATTTATTCTAAAATATATCGTAATTTAATGTATAATATTTCAACATATCCTAGTTTAACTTAATCAAATATTTATTTTTAAAACTAAATTATTTTGAAGTTTCTACTTCTATAAGAAAAATTCATTTTATACAATCTATAAGAATAAATTACTTGTTGGAAGATGTAAATTTTAGTCATACCTTTTAAGTATTTAAGGCTTTCTGTTTCCTCCAAGGAAGAAGAAAAGTGCTTTTTTGGGTCTTAAGTCCCTAAGAGTGTTTACACAGAATCAACAGGGATGAACGATTATAGATCAGAGGTAAGAAAGTAATTCCAACACAAATTTCTTTTTCTGGTTATGTTTCTAATTTTAAGAAACCATTTAGAGTTTAACAGGAATGTAATTTTTTCGTGAATATTCAAGGGGAAAAGTCATTCGTTAAATTTTTACCTTCCAGGTAGATTAATTAATAGGAATTTTTGAAAAAAAAAATCAAAGGAATATAAAGAGACTTGTTAAAATCTAAAACAAGCAGAAATAAAGTCAAGCAGAAATAAAGTCAACTTAACAAACTAAAATAGGCACGAAACTCAACAAATGAAATGAGATAAATTGAGCCCAAAACGAAGAGAAGTTAAAATCAATGATCAGATTAAAGTTAAAAATAATAAATACTGCTTTAGATGTTTAGATAAAACCTAGAGCTAACAGAAATTAAGACTACTGGTCAAGTGAGACTGAAAAATAACAGAAATTACCACAGTTCAGAGCAGGGCTATTGACTCCCTAAATCTCTAAGGTTCAGAGCATCATTTATACCTTACAGAAAAATACATCTATTTCGAACATTATATATTTATTTTTCTTAAAGTCAACAATAACACAACACACAGGGGAGCTATTGCACATTGGAGTGGGCTACCCCGACTCAAACCCTCTAAAAGGCTTGAATATCATTCCTGATTTACTGAAAACGATTTGTATTTCACACAGTTTGTTCATGATTTGCCAAAACATCTAAGTTTCCCTAAAATAGCTAGGTACTTCTCCTTTTTCAAAAAATCATATTCAAAATCTTCAATGACTTGTCTCTAATTTCAAAATCACCGTATATAAAAAACTCATTTGCCACATTATTAGGATTAGGAGGCTTAGTACTTTTTAACTTTTTAGTACTAATTAGCCTAGCTATGGCCAATTGGAGAAAAGGTCAAGACAGATAGTCCGAGTGAGAGGCAAAGCTGGTATAAGGCTTTTTCAGGATTGTATGAAAATGATGTTATTTTCATTTATTTATAGATAGTCTATCATCCATCCATCCTAGGGCAGAATTAAGGTAGATAGCCATAGAACTAAGGGATAATCGATATTTTTGGGTTGACTCATGACGGACAATGTCCACTGGACCTGTATGCAAAACGGGACTTGTATGCGAAATCCGTTGATTTTTGAATTAAAACCAAGTTGCCACCAAGCCATGGCTAATTGGAGAAAAAGCCAAGACAGATAGTCTGAGTGAGAGGAATAGCTGGCATAAGCCTTTTTCAAAATTTTACAAAAATGGTGTCATTTTTACTTGTTGATAGATATGGTAGTCCATTATCATCCGTCCTAGGGCAGAACTAAGGTAGATCAAAGAGATGATTAAGGTTTTCGGGTTGACTCATGGTGAACTTCCTTCGCATCATTACCACACTATGAAAATGTTCTGCCCATCTCTATTTATCTCTTTTCTTATCACTAATTGTGACCCGTCTCTATATTTAACTGAGACTATTTCACCTTTCTTATACAGTGGTTTATTAAAGTTTTCCTAAAATCTTAAGGTACTTCCCCTTTTTCAAAAATCTTATTCATAATCTTCAGTAACTTATTTTTAATCTGAGAACAACCATACTTAAGAAGGTCACTTACCACACTATCAGCACCTAGAGCCTTATTATTTTTAATCCTTTAAGGATTGTCACTAATTCTTTCTCACAAAACAAATCTTCCTTCACATCCCTGGTATCAAAAACTTTTTATTTTCCTCTTTATCTTTTCCTGCAACTCTGTCTCGGCTTAGCATATTCTCAAAATGCTCTGCCTATTTCTCTTTAATTTTTACCTTATCACTAATTGTGGCCCCATCCTATCCTTAACTTGGTCAAGTACACAAGTGCCTACTCTCTGTCAATTTATTAACATGCCAGGACAATATTTTGCTGTCTTACCATCATGTAAATACCATGTTAACTTATGCTCCATATTATGGCCAAAAAGTTATAACTAATAAATAGTAAAAAGTTATAACAGTAGTTATAACTAGTGGCACAGTTATAACTACGCCATATTAGGACGAATTGGTTTTAACTAGATTGTTATACACACCAAACTGCAGCTGTCTGCACACTGTCGGTTTCTTTTCTTGCACCAAGTTTATAAAGGCTAGGATACCATCTATCCCTAGTTTTACCGACCTGGACCTTAAAATCCCCCCTAAAAATACTATATTTCTACCTGGGACCAGGTCTATTTGTCCCTGATGCTGTAAGTAAGATTTATCTGAGTCACTACTATCTCCATCAGTCGGTACTAAAGGGCATTCTGGTTCTACTATGACTGATACCCTGCACTTTTTAGTCAAAAAATAAGCAACAAGGATTCTATCAATAATACCTTCCCTGCCTATATAGGATTTAACAGTATCCTTGTTCATTATGAGCCTTACTTCCTGCCTATATACCCCATTGTTCCCGCCAGAGTAAATAAATTCTATATCACTTAATTTCATGTTTTCTACCCCTGGGATATGAATTTTATGAAACTCCTAAAAAATTCCATTTTAAGCGTCTGAATTCTTTAGTCATATCGTCAATACGATAGTTGTTTTTAAACGTTATAACATTCCAAGTTGTAATTTTCATATTCTTTAAGCCTCCGAAATTATTATGGTTTCAACAAAAACAGCAGTCTCAGATCCAGTGCAGGACAGGGACCAACACATCTTCTGAAGTCTGCACGAAGTGCTTAAGCCTGCTTAGAACCGGAGACCAAGAAGTCCCTGAGACCTTTCAGTTTGAATGGAAGATTTGTGCAATCCTGGGTCTATCTTGGGAACAACATGGTTGGTACATTTGGCGATTTTCTTCTGTCAACAAGAGTTAAAATCCTGTACTGACAATTTCAAGCCTATTGCCTCCGACTCAATATATAACTATGCCTAAAAATTTTATGCTACTACGGGGAGGCAAGCCATAAAAGATAATTTAGCTGGGATGAGGTTTGTCAGCCCGAAAAATCCCGCCAAAACAGACCAAACCCAGAAGAATTATTAATTAATCAGAATCCAGTGTATATGCTGATTCCTTATTAAGCTGTAATTTCCTTGAGGGGCGTGGGTCAGGGTCGCGTCGGTGGCGCTGTTAGCAGTCACGGTTTGGTTACAACAACTTGAAAAAGTATCACCCTGATGTGATTACTAAGCCACGTAAGTAAGATTTCCCTGTCAGGGATAGGGAGAATTGAAATGGTTGATTGTAATTTAAATTTTGGACAAAATTTGAGTATTTGGGCTAATTTTGAATCACCGATAATTTCATTAAAAAAAATTCTAATAATAGTCTTGAGCCTTAGAATTAATATCTTGGATCGCAACTTAAATTTTGGAGAAATTTTTAAAATCCACATTATATAATGTTACACAGTTTCGGCTGTATGGGGAGAGACATTTTCAGTGATAGAGATTAAAACCTTCAAGGTCGGTCTTCTATGACCCCATATTGCAGAAAATCTTGGACATAATTGAATACACATATTTAAATCAACCTTTTTTTTATCAAAAGAATCTAATTGGGTTCTTTTTTGTTGTAACTATTTGTTTGTTTAAAAAAATGAACATCAAGATCATTTATAAGAAAAAAATTCTGTTTTGTTACCTTAAACAAAAGAAACTCACAAATAAATACAACCAGATTTTTTTTATTGTATTTTATATTTTTATAACAATGGAGGTTTCCCTGGCCATGTCGAAGTGCCCTAAAATTTCCAAACGGTTCAGCAAATAAAAGTCAAATTTGTCTCAAGTGAATCAAGCTACCAATTTTTCGTCCAAAACTTGCTGTCCTGATTAAATTCTCTTGGTTTAATTGCCCAGAAAGTTTCACGCCAAATTTGTAAGTCTAAACTTTTTTGAATAGAATTATTTCTCAAAAATTCTGTTTCTTTTTTAAATTAATTAAAAAAAACTTTCTGAACAAGAGGTTTTCCAAAGAAACGTAAAGGCCATATTAAACTTAAGATCAGAAGAAAATACTACCTACAAGAACTAAAACTCAAAGAGATCAGAAATCTTTGGCAGCGCGCTAACGCTGCCTAAGTAAAGAACGATGTGGGCACAATGTGTTTTTTTTTCTCCATACCCGGGCACTTCGTATCGAAGGAGTTGTCGTAGAACGTTCGAAAAGGGGTCATTCAATTGCAAATTGGAGTGGCTAGTGCTCTTTTTAATAGCCGAAAGTGATTGGAGGGCAACTAGCCCCCCCCCCGGCCCATCATTCCCCCAAACACATCCAATCAAAATTTTGAGATAGTCATTTTGTTCAGAGTAGTTGATTTCCAGATAGAAAATATCTTTTTGAGGAGAAAACTCCCCCACAACCCTCGGGGCAAGGGTTTTAAGTTATGCCCTGGGGGCATATAAGGTTTTTATAGAGGGCGTTGTCGTAGAAACTTCAAAAAAGGCTCATGCGATTGGAAACTCAAAGGGCTAGTGCCCTTTTCAATAGTCGAAACTGATTGGAGGGAAACTAGCCCCCCCCCTTCCCACGCCCATCATTCCCCCAAACACATCCAATCAAAATTTTGAGATAGCCATTTTGTTGAGCGTAGTTGATTTCCAGATAGAAAATATCTTTTTGAGGAGGAAACTCCCCCACAACCCTCGGGGCAACGTTTTTAAGTTATGCCCTGGGGGCATATAAGGTTTTTTATAGAAGGCTTTGTCGTAGAAACTTCAAAAAGGCTCATTCGAGTGGAAATTCAAAGGGCTAGCGCCTTTTTTAATAGTCGAAAGCTATTGGGGGGCAACTAGCCCCCCCTAACGATGTGGGCACAATGTGTTGTTTTTTTTTCTCCATACCCGGGCACTTCGTATCGAAGGAGTTGTCGTAGAAAGTTTGAAATGGGCTCATTCAATTGCAAGTTGGAGTGGCAGGTGCCCTTTTTAATAGTCGAAAGTGATTGGAGGGCAACAAGCACCCCCTCCCGCCCATCATTCCCCCAAACACATCCAATCAAAATTTTGAGATAGCCATTGTGTTCAGCGTAGTTGATTTCCATATAGAAAATATCTTTTTGAGGAGGACACTCCCCCCACAACCCTCAGGGCAAGGGTTTTAAGTTATGCCCTGGGGGCATATAAGTATTTTATATAAGGCGTTGTCGTAGAAACTTCAAAAAAGGCTCATTCGATTGGAAACTCAAAGGGCTAGTGCCCTTTCTAATAGTCGAAAGTGATTGGAGGGCAACTAGCCCCCCTCCACGCCCATCATTCCCCCTAACACATCCAATCAAAATTTTGAGATAGCCATTTTGTTCAGCGTAATTGTTTTCCAGATGATAAAATATATTTTTGAGGAGGATACTCCCCCACAAACCTCGGGCAAGGGTTTTAAGTTATGGCCTGGGGGCATATAAGGTTTTTACAGAAGGCGTTGTCATAGAAACTTCAAAAAAGGCTCATTTGATTGGAAATTCTAAGGGCTAGTGCCTTTTTTAATAGTTGAAAGTGATTGGACGGTAACTAACCCCCCTCTCACGCCCCCCTTTTCATAGGCAGCGCGCTAGCGCTGCCTAAGTAAAGAACGATGTGGGCACAATGTGTTGTTTTTTGTTTTTTTTTTTCTCCATACCCGGGCTCTTCGTATCGAAGGAGTCGTCGTAGAAACTTCGAAAAGGAATCACTCGATTGGAAATTGGAGTAGCTAGTGCCGTTTTTAATAGTCAAAAGTGATTGGAGGGCTACTAGCCCCCCCCTCCACGCCCATCATTCCCCCAGACACATCCAATCAAAATTTTGAGATAGCCATTTTATTCAGCGTAGTTGATTTCCAGATAGATATATGTCTTCTATGACCCCATATTGCAGAAAATCTTGGACATAATTGAATACACATATTCAAATCAACCTTTTTTTTATCAAAAGAATCTAACTGGGTTCTTTTTTGTTGTAAATACTTGTTTTTATAAAAAATGAACATCAAGATCATTTATAAAAAAAGATTTCTGTTTTGTTACCTTAAACAAAAGAAACTCACAAATAAATACAACCAGATTCTTTTTATTGTATTTTATATTTTTATAATAATGGAGGTTCCCTGGCCATGTCGAAGTGCCCTAAAATTTCCAAACGGTTCAGCAAATAAAAGTCAAATTTGTCTCACGTGAATCAAGCAACCAATTTTTCGTCCAAAACTTGCTGTCCTGATTAAATTCTCTTGGTTTAATTTCCCAGAAAGTTTCACGCCAAATTTTTAAGTTTAAACTTTTTTGAATAGAATTATTTCTCAAGAATTATGTTTCTTTTTTAAATTAATTAAAAAAAAAACTTTCTGAACAAGAAGTTTTCCAAGGAAAAGTAAAGGCCATATTAAACTTAAGATCAGAAGAAAATACTACCTACACGAACTCAAACTCAAAGAGATCAGAAATCATAGGCAGCGCGCTATCGCTGCCTAAGTAAAGAAAGATGTGGGCACAATGTGTTTTTTTTTCTCCATACCCGGGCACTTCGTATCGAAGGAGTTGTAGTAGAAAGTTCGAAATGGGCTCATTCGATTGCAAATTGGAGTGGCTAGTCCCCTTTTTAATAGTCGAAAGTGATTGGAGGGTAACTAGCCC
>JAQQPU010003962.1:0-21432 GCA_029168905.1 Artemia sp. Kazakhstan ARC1039 | reverse complement strand
CCCCCCCCCCCCCCTACGCCTATCATTCCCCCAAACACATCCAATGAAAATTTTGAGATAGCCATTTTGTTCAGCGTAGTTGATTTCCAGATAGAAAATTTCTTTGAGGAGGACACTCCCCCACAACCCTCGGGGCAAGGGTTTTAAGTTATGCCCCGGGGGCATATAAGGTTTTATAGAAAGCGTCGTCGTAGAAACTTTAAAAAAGGCTCATTCGGTTGGAAATTCAAACGGCTAGTGCCCGTTTTAACAGTCGAAAGTGATTTGAGGGCAACTAGACCCCCCCCGGGCCTATCATTCCCCCAAACACATCCAATCAAAATTTTGAGATAGCCATTTTGTTCAGCGTAGTTGTTTTCCAAATAGAAAATATGTTTTTGAGGAGGACACTCGCCCACAAACCTCGGGGCAATGGTTTTAAGTTATGGCCTGGGGGCATATAAGGTTTTTATGGAAGGCGTTGTCATAAAAACTTCAAAAAAGGCTCATTTGATTGGAAATTTAAAGGGCTCTTGCCCCTTTTAATAGTTGAAAGTGATTGGACGGTAACTAACCCCCCTCTCACGCCCACCTTTTCATAGGCAGCGCGCTAGTGCTGCCTAAGTAAAGAACGATGTTGGCACAATGTGTTGTTTTTTGTTGTTTTTTTCTCCATACCCGGGCACTTCGTATCGAAGGAGTCGTCGTGGAAACTTCAAAAAGGGATCACTCGATTGGAAATTGAAGTGGCTTGAGCCCTTTTTAACAAAGTGACACTCCCCCACAACCCTCAGGGTAGGGTTTTAAGTTATGCCCTGGGGGCATATAAGGTTTTTATAGAAGGCGTTGTCGTAAAAACGTCAAAAACGGCTCATTCGATTGGAAATTCAAAGGGCTAGTTCCATTCTTAATAGTCGAAAGTGATTGGAGGGGAACTAGCCCCTCCCCCACGCCCATCATTCCCCTAAAAACATCCAATTAAAATTTTGAGATAGCCATTTTGTTCAGCGTAGTTGATTTCCAGATGATAAAATATATTTTTGAGGAGGACACTCCCTCAACGACCCTCAGGGCAAGGGTTTTAAGTTATATCCTAGGGTATATAAGGTTTTTATAGAAGGCGTTGTCATAGAAACTTCAAAAGGGGCTCATTTGATTGGAAATTCAAAGGGTTAGTGCCCTTTTTAATAGTTGAAAGTGATTGGAGGGCAACTAGCCCCCTCCACGTCCATCATTCACCCAAACACACCCAATCAAAATTTTGAGATAGCCATTTTGTTCAGCGTAGTTGATTTCCAGATAGAAAATATGTTTTTGAGGAGGACACTCCCCCACAACCCTCAGGGCAAGGGTGTTAAGGTATGCCCAGGGGGCATAAAATGTTTTTATAGAAGGTGTTGTCGTAGAATCTTCAAAAATAGCTCATTCAATTGGAAATTCAATGGGCTAGTGCCCTTTTTAATAGTCGAAAGTGGTTGGAGGACAACGAAGCCCCCCCTCCCACGCCCATCATTCCCCCAGACACATCCAATAAAAATTTTGAGATAGCCATTTTGTTCAGCGTAGTTGATTTACAGATAGAAAATATGTTTTTGAGGAGGATACTTCGCCACAGCCCTCAGGGCAAGGGTTTTAAGTTATGCCCTGGGTGCGTAAAAGGTTTTTAAAGAAGACCTTGTCGTAGAAACTTCAGAAAAGGGCTCTTTCGGTTTGAAATTCAAAGGGCTAGTGCCCTTTTTAATAGTCGAAAGTGATTAGTAATATTTTTTGTTATTGTTGTTTTTAGACCAGGGCACTTCGTCTCGAAGGAGTTGTCGTGGGAACTTCAAAAGGGGGTCATTCGATTGAAAATAGAAAGGGCTGATGCCCTTTTTAATAGTCGAAAGTGATTGGAGGGCAACTAATCCCCCTTCCACTCCCTCCCTTCCATTCACCCATTATGTTTAAAAACTAAATGTTGCCTCAAGATTAAATCAAAATGCACTGTGATAATGCTAATTCCCAATAAGGCATCTCAGCAGTATCCCAAGAACGACTGAGCGTATTATGTTCAAACTTTCGAGGCTACTTCTGCTCTTAAAATTTAACCAAATCAAAATCGTGTAAGTGTATCAAAGCTATCAAAGAGAGTAAACAGATTTTTTTGCGAATGGTATCAATTTTTCTATTTCAGGTCAACTAGAGGAGGTATGAAACTAAGTTAAACAGTGCCATTTGTGTCCAGATTTTTAAAATGGTGTATGTTGATAAAAATTGCTGAAAATGTTTTTCCAGCATACAAATAGCAGGCCACACTATAAAGTCTTAAAAAACGAAAATATTTAAAGTGTTATTTTCTTTTTCTCTGTAAAGACTATGTCAATATAAAACGAACAGAAATTAATTTAAAAAACTTTTCCCACAAAATAAGTTTTTCAAAGAAAAGTAAAGAACTCCGTTAAACGAAAAATGAGCAAAAATAAAATAAAATAATCTACCAAGCTCTAAACTACCACAAATCAGCACCGATAAATAAATGAAACCCAAAACGAACAGAAATTAAAATAAATAACCGAGTCAAACTCAAAACGAACAGAAATTAACACAAGTTGGGCGTAAAACCCCTATGCCTTCCCAAGGTCAGAACAAAATTTGCACTTTACTGAAAAAATATATATGTATTTGCTTTTATAACTTTAATAAATTAAATAATATTAACATTTTGATTACTAAATATCAGTATATGTATATTAAACTGACAATACACATTCATTCATTTCAATAGGGAAGAAATTTGATACCAAACTTCAACATGCTTCAGCTATGAGCTGGTGAAGATTTGTCAAAGAGACTGTATCATTATCTAAGGGAAATTCCATTTCTTCTGTTAGAATCAACGATGGGACTATTGTGAAAGATCCACAGGCAAAGACCGAAGTTCTTGCTGCGGCAGTTACATAATCCCCAAATCTAGACGACGGCAATAAAGAAGTTCTCAGCTTCCCTGATCGGGCCGATACTGTCCTTGCTCAGGTGAATCATTCCAATCCTAAAGTCCTTCACATCCTTTAGTTTCTTGATATGATTAAATCCACGGGCCCTTACAGCATACATAATGTTGTATCAAAGTCATGCAGTGCCAAAACAGCCGCAGCTTTTTCATCACCTTTATGGTTCTTTTTACACTCTAAAACCTTTCTGTTGACATAGAAATCCACCCAGCGTGGGCTCACAAAGACCTATTAGCCTCCTCTCCTCCTTTGGTAAGCTTGGAAAAGCATTTCCAATCATACCGTTGTAGGTCTATGGAATCAAATGACATTTTAGATGACTGCCAAAATAGACTGGACAATATAAGTGACTGCATGTAAAATAGTTTCCGGGTGTATACTGCTCAAAGGGACTTTGAGCATACAAAGAGTCCCCTTTAACATCATCCACGTGTTCTTATGAATTGGTTCAATTTCTGCGAATATAGGATAGCATCTTGGGACGTACACTTTGCCTTGTCTAAATAATTGGCATGGGAGATAACATTGCAAGCCCTCTGCATCATATAGCCAATGCCAGCACAAGACACGTAGAAGTTCAAAACATGAAGACTCTACCCAAGCCTCCCTACCCCTAAAGGCGAATCATTTGAAAATTCAAAATTGGTCTCAAGCGTGAATGGTCAACTTCATTGCGTCAAAAATAAAAAGTGGCTGCTGATGTCATGATTGATCACGTCACGCGTAAACTCCAACTTCATCTTCAGGGATGGAGCTGCGAAGAAAGTCGATAAGCTTCGTCTCATAGGGATTCACATCTCCACAGATCTCTCTTGGAAAATTCCTCTCGATCGGGTACCAACCTCCTGCGTAAGAAATCTAGGGGTAACTCCTTGCTGCAAAAACTTCTACCATCCAACTCGATAATCCCAGTTTAGAAGTTTTGCATCAGACCCATCACCGAAAAATTATGCTCGCTTTATGTTGTTAATCGCAGAAACGTTGTTCGCACCGGTTTAAAGGATCCAAAATAGAGTTTATAGGTTTGCTCAGTCATTACCCATGGCTCACTCCAGTCTGTTGCTGGCAAGTATGATGTATCGTCGATGGCTGTTTTCTAAGAGTACATAAATTCAACTCCTTCTGTAGAGCTTTCTCATCTTGTGACCCCCCCCCCTCCTAGTCCATTGTTCAATCAACGAGACAAACACAGAGACACACATAGCGGTCCAATCATCCTAAGGTTGACAGTGCAAGAACAAAACACTTAAGGATTAGCTTCTTTTGATGTTGCACATCGATTTGGAACGTTCTTTCTCAGAACGTTGTCCGTAGAAGTTTCTCTGTTGAATGCTTCAAAAGAAGATTTAACATTCATTTACAGCCTCGTGACAGAGGAATGTAAATGACTAGTGACAATTAGTGACAAGATAGGTAGACAGTAGGTGTCTACATATCTATAAACAATAGCTTGTTGGGGGGGGGGATTACAGGTGGCTGGACAGTAAGGAGGACTAAACTAAAGAGGGAAAGTAAGCAAAAGGGGGACTAATCACCCTTCGATCAATTTAAAATCTTAAAAAGTTAAACATAATTTGTAATTCCCAGAGTGAGCACTCTCATAGGTTTCCACGGCCATCTCTCTAATATACATTAATCCATAAGAAATGAACATAAACAGAGAAGAATTAACACATGGGAGCGCTGTCACTGATTTAAGACACAGTGAATGGAAATACAACCTGAAATACAGACTTTAAAATCAGACAACGTTCAATTTTTCCTATTTGTTGAGTGGAATCTGGATTTAGCCGGAAAGTGTGGTTTTTATCTCATGTTGGAAACAATGAAACATTCTATATCCGATAATCCTTTTAATGTAATAAGAACAAAATGCTTCTGAATTGTAATTTAAATCATTGTTCTTTTTTGTTTTAGAGAGCTTTAACATTGCAATTTAAAGAAAAATAACTCTCATTACGTTTCTTAGCCTCATGCTGCTTACTGGCAATAAGGCAAGTTTCAATATCTACAAATCACTAGGTAATCCTTGGAAAAGCATCCTTTAGAGCCACTTATATTCTTTTGCCCCAGCAGCTTGAAAATTGGTAAATCATATTCTTCCCTCTATGTTAGTGTTACTGTCGAAACAAAACATTTATCAAAATTAATTCCTACAATAGATTAGATTAATTTATTACAAAAGCGACCTAGTTAAACATGATCCATAGGTAACCGCCCATGGGAAGACATAAATGCACTGGCACTGGGCTGTTACCACAAACTAATTCAACGTACTTATGAAATAACTTTGAAATTTCTAAGCAAATTTTAAACTTCTTTTTCTCACATATTGTTGAACATTCACAGAAAAAAAGAAGAAGAAGATATAACAAAAGAAAATAAATAATAAAATAAATCTCCAATCTCTGAATCCTGGTTCCTCACCTTCTTAACAAAAAATTCTTTACTTTTTTTAAAAAAAAATGCTGGTTTTCAGCCACCTTAACATTATCTGGGAGGAATTCTATACCCCCTGGCCCTGATGTTTCATTTGAAATCCAGTACAACTTCCACTCCTATACTCTGTTACCAGATTGTTAGTATTCCTTGTATAATAATCATAAAAGCATATATATAAAAGCAAATATAAAAGCACCGATGGACACAGTTTATGAAAACACTGGTTAGTGTTTCCATTTTTGCTGGCCGTGCTGGATATAAGCTCTTAATTAAAATCAATAGCAATACCCCAAGAATAAAAATCAATAAACATAAACAGCAAAAGGAACCCACTCTTTGGACAACCCAAACAAAAAAGTAATTTAAATCCACAAATTACCGTCTGTTCAGTTCTCACCATGAGGGTTTTTTCTTTCATCAACTATTATAATTTGTCTTTATTAGTTTTTTAATAAGTCACATACAGAATGGAGAAGAAATGGTTCTCACAAATTATACTTGTTAGACACGTGAGGGATAGCAAATCTTAATGAATGTTTTAACGTCTCGATCAGAAGCGTAAGAAGCATATAATAAGTAAATCTGGCAGCAATTTTGTAAGCTGAAATTAATAAAAATGATTTATCACAAAATAATAGTTAGTCAGCTGGATAGTAAAATGCCATACCGTCTGCTTCAAATTCAAAAGTTTCAAATCAGAGGCAACGCTATAGTGTTGCCTATAGTAAAAGCTATACGGCTCCAATGTTTTATTATTATTATTTTTTTCCCAGAGGTATTTCATATGGGTCGTCGCATAAACTGCAAAGGGGGCTCATTCGATAGGAAATTGAAAGTTCTAGTGCCCTTTTTAAGGGTCAAAAGTGATTGGAAGGCAACTAACACCCTTCCACGCCCCCCATTTCCCTAAACACGTCCAATTAAAATTTTGAGATTTGTTCTACATAGCTGATTTCCAGATAGAAATTATGTTTTTGAGGAGGACACTCCCCCCAAAGCCCTCAAGGCAGGGGTGCCCTGGGGGTATATAAGGTTTTAATAGAAAGCTTTGTCGTAGAAACTTCAAAAAGAACTCATTCAATTGGAAATTCTAAGGGTTAGTGCTCTTTTTAATAGTCGAAAGTGATAGGAGGGCAACTAACCCCCCTCTCACACCCACCTTTTCCCCCAACACATCCAATTAAAGTTTTGAGATAGCATTTGTTCAATATAGTTGAAAATTCTGGAAATTAGGTCCTTGAGGATGACAACCCCTCCCCTAAAGTCCTCAGGAAAAGGGTTGTAAGTTATGCCCTGGGGGCATACAAGGTTTTAATAGAAAGCGTTGTCCTAGAAAATTCAAAAAGGGCTCATGCGATTGGAAATTTAAATGGCTAGTGCCCCTTTTAATAGTCGAAATAATTGGAAGGCAACTAACACCCCTTTCACGCCCACCATTTCCCCAAATATATCCAAACAAAATTTTGAGATATTCATTTTGTTCAACGTAGTTGAAAGTTCTGGAAATTATATCTTTGAGCAGGACACTCAAATTATATCAAATTATATCCCAATTATATCAAGATGTCCAAGGGCAACTAGCAGCCACCACACCCCCTTTTTCCACAAGCCCAATAAATAGCTATTTCATTAAAAGTAGTTCAAAAGTCAGATAAGAAAAACTCCCGTATCGACGCAACCCCTCAGGGCCCAGAGGCAGGTGTTGTAAGTAATGCTCTGGGGGCATATATAGTTCTTATGGAAGGGATGCCCATATAAACTTCGGAAAGGACTCATTTGATTGGATATTGAAAGTTCTTGTTCACTTTTTAAGAGTCAAAAGAGATCGGATGACAACTTGCCCCCCCTCCACACCCTAAATGCATCAATTAAAAGTTTTGAGATATATATTTTGTTAAAAATAGTTCAAAGTTCAGATAACAAAACTCCAGTGTCGACATAGCCCGCCAGGGCCCGATAGGTGTTGTTAAGTTATGCCCTGGGGGCATATCTGGTTGTTATGGAAGGGATGCTCGTATAAACTTCATAGAGGGCTCATTTGATTGGAAATTGAAAGGTATTTCACTTTCTAAGAGTCAAAAGTGATCGGAGGGCAGCTAGCCTCCCCCACACTTCAATTTATTTTTTCCCAGAGGCACTTCTTATAGAAGGGGCTGTCGTATAAACTTCAAAGGGGGCTCATTCGATTAAAAATTGATAGTTCTAGTGCCCTTTTGAAGAGTCAAAAGGGATCGGAGGGCAACTAGCTCAGCCCAAGCTCTCTTTCCCAAATACATCTGATAAAAATTTGAGGTGGCCGTTTTGTTAAAAATATTTCAAAGATCATATAACAAAACTCCTTTACGTATGGCCATTTCGTTGAAAATAGTTCAAAGGTCAGATAAAAAAAACTCCTTTGTCAACGCAACCCCCCAGGGACAGGGACAGGTGCTGTAAGTATTCCTCTAGGGGCATATATGGTTCTTATGGAGGGTATGCTCGTATAAACTTCGGAGAGGGCTCATTTGATTGGAAATTGAAAGTCCTAGTTAACTTTTAAAGAGTCAAAAGACATCGGAGGGCAACTAGCCCCTCCCCCTCCATGCCGTTTTTTCCTCAAACCCATCTGATAAGAACTTTGAGATGGCTATTTTTTAAAAATAGTTCAAAGATCATATAATGAAAACTCCGGGATCGAAACAACCCCCCAGGGCCCGGAGGCAGGCGTTGTAAGTAATGCTCTGGGAGCATATATAGTTCTTATGGAAAGGATGCTCGTATAACCGTCGGAGAGGGCTCATATGATTGGAAATAGAAAGTTCTCGTTCACCTTTTAAGAGTCAAAAGAGATCGGAGCGCAACCAGTCCACCCCCCTCTCCATGCCCTATTTCCTCAAACCCATCCGATAAGAACTTTGAGAGATCCATTTTTTTTTTAAATGGTTCAAAGATCATATAACGAAAACTCCGGGGTCGACCCAATCCTTCAGGGCCTGGGGTAGGTGTTGTAACTTATACCTGGGGGGCATGTACAGCTTTTATGGAGGGGATGCTCATATAAGCTTCAGAGAGTGCCCATTTGATTGGAAATTGCAAGTTCCAGTTCAGTTTTTAAGAGTCTAAAGATATCAGAGGGCAATTATCCCCCCACGCCCCTTTTCCCCCACATGCATCCGATAAGAATTTTGAGAGAGCCATTTTGTTAAAACTAGTTCAAACTTCAGATAAAAAAACTCCGGTGTCGACACAACCACCCAAGGCCCGGGGGCAGGCGTTGCAGGTTATGCCCTGGGAGCATATATGGTTCTTATGGAAGGGATGATCGTATTAACTTCAGAGAGGGCTTATTTGAATGGAAAGTGAAAGTTCTAGTTCACTTTTTAAGAGTCAAAAGAGGTCGGAGGGCCCCTAGCCCCCACCAACACCCTTTTTTCCCCAAACCTATCAGATAAAAATTTTGAGATAGTAATTTTTTAAATCACTTCAAAGGTCAGATAACAAAAACTCCGGTGTCGACAAAATCCCCCAGGGCCCGGGGGGCAGGCATTGTAAGCTTTGTCCTGGGGCCGTATATGGTTCTTATGAAAGGGATGCTCGTATAAAGTTTAGAGAGGGCTCATTTGAGTGGAAATTAAAAGCTCTAGTTCTAGTAGAAAAGATTGGAAGGCAACTACCCCCCCCCCCTCCCTCCATGCCTTTGGGTTTATCGGATGGATAAACCCATCCGATAAAAATTTGAGGTGACTATTTTGTTAAAAATAGTTCAAACATCAGATATTAAAACTCCGGGGTCGACACAGCCCCCAGAGCCCAGAGACATGCGTTGCAAGTTATAATCTGAGGGTATATATGGTTCTTATAGAAGGGATGCTCGTATAAACTTCAGAGATGGCTCATTTGATTGAAAATAGAAAGTTCTAGTTCACTCTTAAAGAGTCAAAAGAGACAGAAGGGCAATTAGCCCCCCCCCACGCCCTTTTTTCCCTATGCCCATCCGATAAAAATTTTAAGATAGCCATTCTGTTAAAAATAGTTTAAACATCAGATAATAAAAACTCCGTTTTTATTATCTGGTTGACACAAACCCATTTTTTCACTTTGGTATTGTTACTTTGATACCAGTTTTGATACTTTGATCAATATTTGATTTTTTTTAAAGATTGGTTTTGAGATAAGGAATTTTTAAAAACTTACAACTTTTTGCAGTCAAAACGACCAAAAACCGTCATGGCGCTTTATTGAAAACTCTATGCGTCTTGAACCGTCTTGAAAAGTATAAACATCATCAAAATGAATATTTGATGTATAGTGATATGAATTGTTGAAAGATCCATCAGTTAAAGAATTTATTTCACTGTATTTTTATTTTTATTTTCAATGCTATAATAACTGGAAAAGAAAATATTTGTAATATAATTCGTTTTCAGTTAAGCGCCAATGACGCAGTAGGCTTTAGGTTTTTATTTACAGTTGAGGAAGGGGGCAGTATCCAAACTCTTGTCTGAGTGTAACTATATTCGTCTTGAACAACTTTAGAAAGAACTAATAAATTAAACTGAATATTTGATGTATAATGATATTAAATGCTGAAAGCTCATCAGTTCAAAATTTAAATATAATTTTAATGTTTATTTTCGATATTAACTACAAAAGAAAATATTTGTAGTAAATATGGTTTTCAGTAAAGCACCAATGACGCAGAAGACGCAGTAGGCTTTAGACTTTTACAGTGAGAGAAGAAGGCAATACCCAAACTCTTGTTTGTAGTGATTCGTGTTCGTTTCAAGCTTGATTTGCATATTCGATTTAAGTTTCACTCGTTTTAAGATTTATTTATTCATTTACATTAATATCTATTGTATGTTTGTTTGCATTGATTGTTTGTTTAATTTCTGTTTGTTTTAAGTTTCATTTATGCTTCAATAGCAAAATATAATTTTTCGTTTTAAGCTTGATTTTCATATTCAATCTTAGCAATACTCGCTTTAAGATCTATTTATTCATTTATATTATTACTTGTTGTATGTTCTATGATTGTTTATTTAATTTTTGTTCCTTTTGGGTTTCATTTATCCTTTAATAGTAATTTCTGGTCGTTTTGAGTCTGAATTTTAACTGGTATTTGTATCTGCTGAGCTTAAGTTTAAAATGGCCTTTACTTTTCTTTGAAGAACTAATATTTCGGACAGTTTTTTTAATTAATAATTAGAAAACAACCAAGTTTCTGAGGCATCTGGGAAGAGTACACAGTCTATAAAAATGTTCCCTAGCAATCTTACAGATGTATTTCGTGAAATTTAATAGGCTTTCTGTGTGACCACAAGTCATTCAAATAACCTATCCGGACAATAACTTAAAGAAAATTTAATTTATATGTTTCTCGTAAGAAGCAATTTGTAGCTAAGGTTACTAAAAAAAAGATTATGTCTTTGTTTTTCTTTCTTTTGTAAATTGAATATCAACAAGCTTGAAGCTGTTGCAACACTTGAAAGGAAAAAGTAGGAAATGAATCGTCGATTTCCTATTTCCTCCAGGAACAAGAATAATGCAGAAAGTGTTCCTTACAAATATTTCTACAAAAAAATTTTCAATCCCAACTTTATAAATTCAGACAAAATTAATTCCTAATTTGGCTCATATTTAATTAATCACCATATAATGGAAGGAAATAATACGGAAATAATACGGAAAGTTTGCGCCAATTTCCGGTTCAAATACGTGTTTTGTGTTTCAACGGAAGAATGTCTCAATTCACTATAGAAAAGAATTGCGGCATATATCCGTGCTAGTTTTAGCACTAAATTAAAATCAGCTCACATTTGATGGTTTTTGTGTCTTTAAGACCTATAAATGACATCAGTGGCGGATCCATGGGGGGCGAGGGGATTCCCCCCTAACGTAGTCGAAAGTAGTGTAATTTACTTAATTAACGCAAGATTGCGTTAATTAAACTTGCTCCTAACGCAAGTTTATCGGATCAACGTATCTTGCGCCTCCCCACCCCCCTGAAAAAAATCTTGGATCCGCCCCTGAATGAAATGATATGAAAAAATATATACCAACATTAGTGCCAAGCAGGCCACGGTATAAAAAAATGCAACGAAAAAAAAATTGTTACATGATTAAAAACGCACTAATAATCACGTTGCTAAAAGCTATCAGAATATTTCCCATCCCACGAAAAAAATGTTGGGAAAGGAGCCTCTTCTTAAGTATTTTACAGCTTTAAGCTCTAATTTCTACAATTTTTTCTAATCAATATTTTTGAAAAAAACAACTATTTTTATAAAGAGCTTAAAAGTGTTGCTTCTGTATTTTAGAACCTTATGAAAGTTTCAACTGGGCCCTTTCGTTTGTGGGTATAATTCTAAAGAGGATTCAGTATCAAACTAAACCCAACAATCATAAAGCAACAGTTAAGATAAGGGTTACCAAAGTTGTAAAATTAAAATCCTTCCCTTTTGGTTATATTTTATGGGACTAGTACTCAACTACTATACCATTATGTGAAATATTCTGTAAAAACTAAGAACGAAATACCAAATAAAGTAAAAGGGGAACAAAATTCAATTATGGTTTTAACAGAAACCAAAATTCATGAGGAATTACTGAATTACATCAACTAATGGGTGAATCTAGAGTTTCATATTTTTCAGTTGTTGCATTTGGCTTTAAAACTTAATTTACATCATAATTGATTAAAATTTATTATGAAATATTTTAAACTTGTTTGGCTGGAATGAAGCTGTTGGGTTGAAATGAATTTAATTACAAAAATTTTAGTTTCCGATTGAAAAGGTACTTATGAGTAAAACGAGTTTTGTGATAGTATTTCAGAGTGGGTCCTTTATTTATATTTGATCATTTGTTGTGTTTTGACTTACATTGCTGCTATATTCCATCACAAGTGAAACACAAGGGCACCAATTGGGGAGGGGGCAGGGGGTGTTTTTCTGCTCTACATGTTTCTTTCCCTCTATAAAAAAATAAAATTTTCTATATTTCCACCGAAAAGTGCTTTTCTTGTTAATTCCAAAAAAAACATTGCCCCCCCCACTCGATTTTGAAAAAAATGACCCCTCTCTATATTTCCTTGAATTCACGCCACTTGTCAAATATAACTTAGAAAGGTAAGGCTAATCAGTAAACAAGGGCTTTCAAAATGTTTTCCGGCACCACTGTGGTTTTGGAACATCGTTTAAAAGGAGAGAAGGGGAGAACTTGACCTACTTCAAATCCAAATCCTTCATTCATTAACGAGTTTAAACAGTATGTTTCTAGGATTTGAAAGTGAGGTAACAAATCTGAAGTGCAATGATTCATAGTAACAAGACTCAGTTTGCTAATTATATATTAAAACTTATATTTCCTCGTGAGCCTGAAACTTAGCCAGAGAGTCAAATGCCAAGTCTTTTGTGCAAGTAGGGTAAATGTCAAAGGGACACTCCAGGGCATTAACTTTATTTTTAAAAGGGGTAATTTGAAAATGATTAGAAAACGTGGATTTATTTAACCATCTAAGTCTATAATGACCAAAAAGTTGAGACAACTCAGACACTTTTCAGAGATAAAAGATGCTAGGTTGTCAAATGATTTTGAAAATCCTGCTGAGGTCAGTCAAAAACCAAGCCGTCATCAAGTTGGGTAGAAGGAGATTATAATAAAGTATTTCCCGGAAATTAGAGCTTCGCGAAAAGAAATAAAGATTGAAACTATGAACCCAGTGATAAGGAGGAGGAGCACGTCAAGTTGTGTTATCCTCAGGTTGCTTAGTGCTGAGGGTTGCCCACTGGACATATTTTATGTCCAAAAGACATATTCCTATGTTTCTTAATTCCTATGTTATTCTTAATTTTAACATAATTGTCAACAAAGGGCTTGTAGGAGGGGGTTCTTGGACAAATGCTGAAATTCTCTCCTATAATCCCAATCCCTTCGCAAAATATATAGTTCCTGAAGTGGAACTATAATTTTTCTGAAAATTCGCATAGCCTACCACCTTTTTTTTAGGGAAAAATGAATCTAGATAGGTCAAAATTTTAGGAAAATTCATTACCCCCCAACCCCCTTAATACTTTTATAAATCATTTTCTGGCTGAAACTAGAAACCCTTGAAGGTTGAAAGCCTTAAGCATAAGTAGGAGGAGTTTGAAAACGCTTTTATTTTGAAACTGTGAACACAATGAGAAGGAGGAGGAGCACGTCAAGTTGTGTTATCCTCAGGTGGCTTAGTGCTGCAGTGAGTAGTAAGTAGTTACAACAGCACTAATATTTTAAAATTGTTTAGAGTGCGTCATTAGCCTGATACATTCTTCTGCAATGTGGATCCATATGTTATTAATAATAACTTGTAACAATACGCTTTCTATAATATAAATTGTGTTGTATGAAATTTTTTCTGTCATACCATTGCCCTTGAAATCATTTTTTACATTTTCTAAGGCATAGTTCTTATACTTAACACATAAATTGGTGTTTTATAGAAGGCGATTTGAATTTTTTACTACGTTTTTCTTAACATTGTTATTTTTACAAAAAGAAACGGGGAGGCTAGTTTTTGGTACTTTTTCGGTACAGACTATGCTTTAATTTCCCTTGGTTAATTTTTGTGATGTATTTTTGTAATAGATGATTTCTTAGGCGTATGCAAAATGAAAGCCAAATAACCCCACTTTTCGTACCTGTTTTGCAGTCAATGGGTGTTTCTTGTCAAATTTTGAGTCAGTAAAAAGAAAACAAAGCCCAGTTTGTTCTTTTGCAAGAGATTAGAAGAAGAAGAAGAAGAAAAAGTCATAAATGTTTTTAAATTAGACTCACTGTTTTTCTGTGCCCAAAGTCCATGATATTACCTTTTCTCAGCTCAAGAAATGGTCAGAAATCGTAAATTTGGACATATAATAATTTTACCATTTGGAGCTTAAGAAAAGTGTCATAACACAATTAGTTGGTCATCAGTCATAATTAGAAAGCTAGACGGGCACCCCCCCCCCCCTATTTTAGCCCCTCTAAAGTTTTTGTCACGCATCGCATCTCCCTTTGAATTACATGCTAACCCAACGGACAATATGTAAGGCTCATAGCAGCATACATGGGTAAATGATACAAATATGTAAATCTGAGATGATGGGCACTCATGGCCTAGAAAAAAGAATTCCATTTCAATAATAGCCAAGTTTGTTATCTATATAAATTCCATGCACTTCCAAACTTAGAATATTGACTACTTGGATTTTTCGGTAATTCCTAAAGTTAGAACGGTAGTACTGTAAAGTTGTACTAACACAACTGTAAGAAAAAAACTTACAGGGTAAAGTCATTTTCCTGTTTCTAAGGAAATAGGATATAGTTAGTTCATTCCCATTTTTTCTGATTTTTTTAATAGCTTCAAAATTGTTGGGATTTTAGAGTGCAAAAATAAAAAACAATTTTTAATAAACCTAGTTACGGACGGCTTTCTTACGAAGAAACTGACATATTACTTCAAAGAAAAAAAAAACAAACATGCAGACACTTTGCATATATGCGTATTTGCAGTTGAAGATAAGGTTTGAGATACTTTTTTATTTATTAGACGCTGAAAATGTCTTGATAATACATTCTAGTGTTATTCTTTCTTAAATATTCCATCTATTTCAATTTTTAAGTATTAAGTTATTTCTGCTAGCATTTTTAAATTACCTGTTGAAACACTATGAGATACTGAGCAAACTTTCATCTTTTCAGATCCAGAGAATACTTAGTCTACTTTCCGACTAGAAACTAACTTGATCACGATCAAGGCTTTCCCTTTTCTGCTTTCTCGAATATTTCTGCGCAAGACTTTTGCTTCGGACTGCAGTCTTTGCGACAAAATTTTAACCAAATTCCTAAAAGATAAACCTTTTATGTGTGAGATGAAACCATGATGGATTTGCAATTGTTGCTAGGGCCCGTCTCAGGTTTGGTCAGCTGTATCTAATTCAAATTAAATAGATACATGATATTTTAATATTCTTTATTAGGGAAAATGAATATTTGTAATAAGTGACTGAAAAATGGGGAGTAAGAACTTTTAGCTTCTTAGGGGAAAAGCATTTTGAAACTATATGTCTTAGAAGTAAAAATAAATACAGATCAATTTTGAATACCACTCTCCAAAACAGCAGTCTATAAAAACAAATTGTGAAGATTGTGATAGATGAGGAAGATTCCTAACTAAACACGCACAAGAAAGGGATTCAGATTCAGCCCTAAATTGTAAGGTCCATATAATTTCTGCAAAAACGCTTTTTTAAGACAATTTGCGTCTTTCAGATTTTGGCAAGCTCAGTACCCCCCCCCCCTTCCCCCTTCGACTACACCCACGAGAAATACCTGCTCACATGCTTTGCCACGCATGTGTAGGGGATTATAGAATTTGAGTATAACGGTTTCAAACAGTTTTCTAATAGTCTATAACAGTTTTTTCCCCCTTTGGAATACGAGATAAATAAAAAAAGAAAATTTGTCGTGCTTAAAAAAAAATACAATTGTGAGGGCCGAGGGAACACCTTCCCCCTTCCCTGCAAGAAGTTTTCTTTCCAGATACTTTTGTATCTGAACCTCACCACCAGAGGTAAAAGTGATTATTTACTATGAGAATGTTTTCTATTATCTTCGTTCGATTCAAAGGGGTAACTAGCCTCAAACTTTCTAAAGATGAACCTCATGGTTCAAAATAACCTTTCCCGGAAAACGTACAGCATTTACTAAAGCCGTACCCAAGATTTTTTTGGTGGGGGAGTTTACTCAATTTTTTTTTTTTGGGGGGGGGGGGCGGGGTTAACACAAAAAAAATCAAAAAACGCAGGAAAAATTTGTTTATATCCATTTTTGTTGCTTTTTTTAAATTTCTATTATTCTATATTAAATTCTTATTTTAATTGGATTAAAGTCTTATTACGTATTGGCATAATTATCGTTGTAAGTTCTTAGATTTAAGTCATGGGGTGTCATATCAGCAAAATCAGTTCAATTAAGCAATTCTCGTCCAAAATCAATTGTCTGTTCGAATTTATCCTTCCCAGAAACATAACTTTTATACAATCTGTAATTCTCCTGGGTGGCGATTAAGAATTTCAGAATTTATTTTGCTTAATTCTAGCTTGAGTGACGCTAAAATAGCACATTCCTATATTCTATATGAATTTTGTCTATTTTACGAATTATTCCTATTTGATGGACTATACATATTGCCGCATGTCCTCTATCCGCATATTTTGTAGTACATAATTTTCGTTTGCAATTCGTTGCGATGCTTGCTGTCGCAGCTCCCAATTTCTACAGTAGAATTTTATATTGTGATACTGAAAGCATTTATGAGTACACCAAATGTGCTTTCCAATATTTTTAAACAAAAATTTTATTATTTTTTATTTTAATTATTATTAAATATAAATATTAAAATAAATTATTAATTTATTTTAATTTAATTATAATATTAATATATAAATATATTATAATATTATATAAAAATATAAATATATTATAATATTTTAATATTAATTATATATATTAATAAATATATATATTAAAATAGATTATTATTTTAATTATTTTTTATTTTATATAAATTTTTTTTTTATTTTATTATTGTTTAAAAGCAAACACTTATAAATATACTATTTAATTCTTGAGCCAAAATTATGTTTATTCCATGCCAAGTTTTTTAATTGTCACTAACTCACCTGTCGTAAATTGCTGTTATTTCAAAAGAAAGGAAACTAAAAAAAATTCCCCCCCGCAGAGAACTCCCCCGAAAAATTCCTCCACTGAAACTCCCCACCCCTGCAAAGAATTAGCTCCCATGTTTGTCCCTCCCGAAATTTTTTTTTGACTCGTGAAAACGTAACAAAAATGGATATAAACAAAATAACGATAATGCTTTTTATTTTAAAAGTATTTGAAAAATTCCCCCCGTGAATAATTTTTCCCCTGAAAAATGCCACCCGAAAAAAACTTGACCTCCGTAAAATAATCCCGTAAGAGATTACCCCGAATGATCTACCCATGAAAACATTTCCCCTGACAATTCTCCAAAAAGAAATCCCCTCCCCCAGGAAGTCCCTTTCTGACAATACCCCTGTAAAATATTTCCCCATATATACAATAGCAATTTTTCAACATTTCAAAAATAATATTTGAGTGTTTGATATTTTTACTAACTTATAAGATTCATGAGCGTTATACATAAGAATTTTATCAGTAAAGCTATGCCTAATACTAATTGCCTAATAAGAAGTTTTTGCAATTATATTTCTATTTTATTATTGTCTTTTATTTTGTCGTATTTTGAACAATGATTTTTTCATAAAATTATCTTAAAAATTTCGTTGCAAAATATCTAATTAGCAGTGCTTTTGATAATTTAACACTTTAAAACTTAAACAAATGAAAAGTTACTGACCTTCTCTTTTACATTAGCCAATACAATTGGGAAAACATTTGAAATTAAAACAATCCCTTATTAATTAGAGTGTGTGCACTAATGCCAATTAGCTAAGTACAAAGGAATCTATTTCAAGGTTTAGGCTTTCTTTGAGGGGGGTAGGGTATGGTAGATTATAAAACTTGTCAAACAGCCTAACTCTACCAATGATATGGATATTACAGTCAAGGCCGTACCCAGAGGGGGGGGCGGGTTTTAGGGGTATTTGAACCCCTCCCAAAATATTTTTTTGACTCGTGAGAACGTAACAAAATGGATATAAACAAATTTTGTACATGTTTTTTTTAGTTTTCATTGTTCCCCCCCCCCCCCCGAAAAAAATCTTTGAGTAAAACCTCCTCCGGAAAAAAATCCTTGGTACGGCCTTGATTACAGTAAAACAACACTAATCTTAAGATCTTTGTTAGGTGAAGACTATAACCTACTCTCCTGAAGGTTTCCAACTTTTTGGTCCATGAATGGTCCATGAATTGGTCCATGAATCTGTCCCCTGAGCCTCAGAAAATGTGTCATTTTTAGCTAAAATGTATCAATCTTAAAATCTCAATTCCTAGATGCTATTTTCTTACCAGTTGTATTATTGAACAATAGACGCCTTTTAAACCTCTTTCAAAACGGCAAGTCAAGATTAAATATAGCCTACTGAAAACAAAAAAAAATCCCAAGAAGATAATCATGCGGAATGAATTAGCCTGAAAGCACGAAACTCATATAAACATGTAAATTCCTTTCTTTGGAGAAAATACTTTACTTACGACACTTCTAGCAAAACCTGGGTGCTAAAAAATATTTTTTTTGTTCTTTCAGTGCCCCCCTTCTTCGCTCGTTACGCTAAATTTTGTTTAATACTTTCAAAAGAGCTATTTATTCTAATTAAACGACATTTATGATTCATGGGTCATTCTTAAAGAATTGGAAAAAAAATTGAACTTTAACGTAAAGAGCTAGGTATTGAAAAGGGGAGCGAACACACTGATATACGTAATAATTTCTGTTCGTTTCAAGTTTTAATGTGGCTCCTTACTTTCAGTTGAAAAAACTTTTTTTTTTATTTAATCGAATCAGGAATCAAATAAAGCTACTCTTTGGTTACCACAATTTTCTGTTCAAACATAATAGGATTAATCACTGCTTTTTTTTAGCCTGACCTAAATATATTTATGATTTCTTATATTAGGGGGGTTGCCCCCTCCTCAATACCTTGCTCTTCCTCTGAAGTTCTTTAGTACTTTTAAAAGAGCTTCTTATTCTAATTAAACGGCCCTAGGGTTCCAGACTTCGTTCTTAAGGTAAGGGGACAACAAGTCAAACTTCAGCGTAAAGAGCGAGGTATTGCCCCTTCTCCCCAAATGTGCAATACTTTCTGTACGTCTTAAGCTTTAATATTGCTCCTCATTTTCAGTTGAAAAAAATGGTTCTTTTTATTTAAATTCTGATCATTTTTCAAATAATGCCGGGAAATCAAGCTTCCCTCCATGGAAACCCCCCCCCCACAGAGAATTCCTCAAGTTAAAGCTGTTATCATGTCTACAACCCATCTGGTGAATATTCCCGGACAATTCCATCCTCACTGAAAATCACCTAGAAAATTGATCACGGATGTTTTCGAATTATGTCAGAAATCCCTTCCTCGGAAAAATTTTCCCAGCAATGCCACTGCTCCCAATGTGCTATTTTATGTCGCAATTCAAGTCATAACCCTTCATTTTTTGCAAAAACTGGCTTTCAACTGGTAACATCTTGATTTCCAGGTGAACGCTCTACTATAAGGCTATGAGATGTACATTATATTTACAAATACTATAGACGAACAATATCGGTAAAACATACGGTTCTTTCTTCAGGGGTTGTGGGGTCATGTTATCACCAAAGGCATATCTGTTAGACCACGCAGCTATTCTGAAACGAATGGCTATCTCAAATTTTTTATAAGACGACTTTGGGGGAAGGGGAGCTAACTGACCCCCGATCTTTTTGTTGTTTTATAAAGTTTGTCAGGATGAGGTTCGAACTCGACACCTTGGGATTACAAGACCTACGCTCTACTGACTGAGCCACCAACGCTTGTATATAATGAAAGAATACGGAGTTCGAGGCAATATTGAAAAAGAGTTACATAAATGACCGATAGAGTTCATTATAAATGGAACCTTTGCTAGTTTCATCGGATATAGTAAAGTAAAGAACAGAATACGGCAAATAGTAACTAAAAGTTAAAGTAATTACATAAAAGATCGATGGAAAAACGTTTCGATGAATTCGTTTGTAGATTTTATTTATATGTTTGCAATATTTGCATTATCTACTTAAGAAGTGACACCAAATTTCAAACTGACACCAAACTTTTTTTTCAGGGCGTAATTTTTATGGGGCATGGGGCAACTGCCCTCTCTGACCCCAGTCCCCCCCCCGGGACTCAAGTTTGACCCCCCAGCTGAAATTTAATATCTTCAAAAATCTTGTCAAAACTAAGATAGGCCTGCATAATTCAGAGAGACGGGCCAGTTTTCTTTAGCAGTTCTTTGCATTCATAGTACTATAAGGCTTATTTTTTATTTGTCATTGACATTTTCACTTGATCTGGGAAAGTGTGGTCCACCTTTGCCCCCCCCCCCCCTTCCCAGGGTTTTGACGAAATTACGCGCCTGTTTTTAGTGCTATATCACAGTTACGGATGGTAGAATTGATAAAAATCACGAAGATATGAGCAATAGCTTTCAAATGAGCCATTAAACGTCACTCTATGAAGTTCTGGTAGCCCCAGCTTTTCTTCTTGAGACAAGGCACCCAAAATGCCGTTTTTTAGTGCCATTTGGAACTTGCTGATGGCGGAATTTATAGGAAGGAAGGGCGTAAATATCAGCAATATCTTTTATATGAGCTAGTTAAAATTTGTGTAAGATACGGGCGATACCAAAACGCTCAATAACAATACGCCCATACCGATACGCGTGATATAGATACGTCAGATACCAATAGAGCGTACAGCCCTTTCCCAAGAGACTATGGAGGATCATATCAGCACTAAAATCATAGATATTCGACCGTTGAACTATGATGAACAAGATGGCTATCTCAAAATTTTGATTAGCTGGTTTTGGGAGAGGGGATCTGTAGGGAGGAAGGGCTAATTGCCCTCCAATCTTTTTGGTCACTTAAAATGGGCACTTACAAATTTAATTTTCTTTTGAATAAACTATTACACATCTCTCTATGATGCTCTGGCCACCCCCTAGCCTTGCTAGAAAAAAAGAAAATAAAAATGGAGACAGATGCAGAAAAAACGATTTTTTTTTGTTTAAGGAGGGGGACTGGAATTTTCCTCTACAAGGTTTTCGACCATGCTCATTCCATTTTTATTTTGATATGACGCCATTTTCGAGGGGTTTCAGGCTTTTTTTCGAAATCACCATAAATTTCTTTTCCCAATAAACTTTTACTTTTAAGACGAACCGAAATAATAGTCACCATTCCTGAATCAGTGTCAGATGAGAATTTTTTCCACTAGGTAACTTTTTCTAAACGCGATTTTTAGCTTTTGGTTACTATGGGCTGTGGTTCGCTCTTTACTAGGTT
>JAQQPU010003961.1:42035-55263 GCA_029168905.1 Artemia sp. Kazakhstan ARC1039 | reverse complement strand
AGAAGAAAAATATACGAATATAGAAGTTAGTTACGTAAGTTAATTTGTAAATTACGTCATAACCAAATTTAGAGACATCCATTTAGCAAAAGAAAAGTAACATTCTTATGCAAATTTTGTTTACTTATTCGATGACGGTGAGCCAAAATTAAAGTTGCATTAACTAAAAAACGATCAGAAATTAAATAAAAAAAAACAAGTTTTTAAAACTGAAAGTAAGGAGCGACATTAAAACTTAAAACGAACAGAAATTATTCTGTATATGAAAGGGGCTGTCCCCTCCTCAACGCCTTGCTCTTTACGCTAAAGTTTGACTTTCTCACAACTCTATTTTTTTTAAACAATAAAAAACTTTAGCGTAAAGAGCAAGGCGTTGAGGAGGGGACAGCCCCTTTCATATACGGAATAATTTCTGTTCGTTTTAAGTTTTAATGTTGCTCCTTACTTTCAATTTTAAAAACTTGTTTTTTTTATTTAATAAATTTATAGAACGAGTCAACTCCATTTCAGGAACAAAGATTTAAACAACCACATGCATGGTAAGGATGGGAGAATAATGAGGATGGTGTCCAGCTGATTTTCAAGGAAAATTCACCCCTTCCTGCAGGCAATTCCCCTGAAAAATATCTCCTCCCTGGGGATAATCCCCCACAGTAAACCCTCCGTGGGCAATTCGCCCCGGAGAGTCCCCCCCCCAGAGAAAATTCTTGCCCCCGCAGACAGCTACTCATTGATACTCTTCCTACATGTAAAATTGGGTGGCAAAAGAGAAAGTAACACAAATAGAACGAATCAAGAAAACAAGGGGTTTTGGAATATACTACCTATACCCCAAAATATAGGTAGGATAGACTACATGGTGGAAAATATTCTATCGGATTTATTCTCATGTTTTTATTTCTTTTTCGTGCTTTTTGGGGGTTAGGTTTGTGTTTTGGGGCTGTAGTATCATAGCAAGATAAGGTAATGGCTAAAGAAAATAATTTGCTTACATATTTGAATTAAGGGATTTTGTTCATTCTAAATTTGCTTGGTTCTGACTTGTAGTTTGCCTCTATTTTATTTAATTTAAATTAAAAGAAAACCAAACGTCCCTTAAAAATACTTCAGAAGGAAAAAACTTTTTGATTTACGGCGAATTCTTTATCGCAAGGATTAAACTGGCATCATGTAGGGCTGCTATAGACGTTGGTGCCAGATCAAGTACACGGGTAATAATTACTTTTATTTCTTAGTCCTAGACTGTATCTCTGCGCAATTCCAACATAGGGAAACCGTTTCACAATTGCTATTAATTTCACGTGTTCAAGTTAATTTCTTTAACCTTTAACTTACCCTTTTTTATAATCCAACCATCCCCCCTAAAAAAAACAAAAAAGATTAAGGAAAATAAATACCATATGATATTCTACGGGACCTATTTTAACTATATATGAGGAGTATGGGTGGAATTTTCAAAAATCCCTTCTTTAGAACATTCTTTTTATTTCTCTTAGTTTCCCTTCTGCTGCTCAGTTGGGGGAATTCTCTGAGGGAGAACTCTCAATGGAGGAATTTGTTTGGGGGAATATTTTTTTTTGGGGGGGGGGTAGCCGGACACCAGAAGCTTATTATTCTTCCATCCTCACGATCCGTTTGGTTGCTTAAATTTTTGTAACCGCAGTAGAGTTCAGTCGCTCTGGCTTATTTATAATCCGTAGAAGTTGCAGATTATTTAGTGCACTTGAAAATCACTACAAGTTTTCAAGGATATTTGCTTCTTTGAATATGTTCTGTGGGTGGGGGATTTTTAGGGAGGAATGGTTCACGGTGGGAATTATCTGAGAGAATTGTCCAGGGGAGGGAGAATTGTTCTTTAACCAACCGTCTAGGTTCAAACGAAAAGCAGTTCGTCCCCGAATGAGGTGGGGGGATGTCGTAGCGAATGATTTAAGAGAAACGAAAACTTTTTGAAGGTATGTGAAGAGGGAGACTTTGCATAAATTTGGATGGAAGAGGAGCGTGCGTAGCTGTGTTGGCCTCAGGCGGCTTGGTGCTTCAGTGAGTTGTTAGTAATAGTAGTAGTATTTTACGTTCTGAGGCTTTGTTCAAACCAGCTTAAGCGTTCTTATAAAGTGCACATTTTGAACTCGAACCAGCTAATTGATAAATCGCAGCAACAACTGGTATAAGTTCAAATGATGAAGTCGTTTCTCCTGCTCAACTACCTAGTTAAATTCCTAAAATCAAAAGTCTGGACGCCCACATGATGCACTTGAGAGCAAAAATTGAATTATTATTATTATTTTTTTTTTAATTGGCTTAATTTTATTTTCCACTAAAAATACATCATGTTACTAGCGGAGTAATAAATAACAGCAGGAAAAAATAGGTAATTTCGAAGACCACACTGCTTTTCCATGACGATAAATAAATGTTGAATAGGGATAAATCCTTTTATTAGACAGTGATAATAACGTTCACAAAATATAATGGATACGTCGATCACGTGAACAGTGACCGTCATCAGCAGAAATACTCTTGTTATTTCTGCTGATTACGGTCACTGTGACCGCCAGGAAAAAAATAGATAAAGAAAAAACTAGCAAAGGGTGGCATTTGCATAAATATACATGAATAAAGAACCATAGAGAAAGTTATGTTTTTCCCCCTCTAGGCTTGCACGGAAATTCTTAGTTCTTTGCTGCACAGTCACGTATGAATTGAGGATATCGTAACGATTACTAATCGCTGAGTAACGTTCTGAAGGAGGTAACTGCAACCAGTCCCATCAAATATATAACAGGGATTACCGCCCTCATAAAAAACCTACTCTTTACAGTTAAGTTGTATGCATCTGAATGCTTGTAAATTGATTGGTAGCGTCCTAGACTAATAGAGGAAAAATTTGACTGAGGGCTAATCTAAGGAACCTTTTTGTATAGTTCGGATTATTATAATAACGAGTCGCTCCTTACTCACATAATTGTTTAGTATACAAAAATAGAATAAAACCTCATTTAAATTTCGATTAAAATAGTTCCCGGTAACTCTTGCCTCCCCCCTCTTGGGAAATTTTCTGACGGTGCTCACCCCAACTCTCCCTGATATTTACCTTAGTCTCAAGGAAATCTAGAAGATTTGGATGTAAAATACACTTTTGAGGCATTAGGCTCGCCCCTCCACCTACAGAATGACCCACCGACCCCCTCTATAATGGCTGATGTGAAATTACACATAACTTTGCATGATTTTATCAAACATCAATTGAATCAACTTGGATAAGTTAAGCTTTAAAACAAGTGCCTTGATTACCATTTACGGACTACTGTATTCTTAAGAATGAATGCGCCACCGTGTGGTATTACTGCATATGAAACTGGGAAGCTCAATAATATTGAGCTTATTATGAGCTTATATCATATTATATAGTTTTTTAATATTTTTAAATTGGCTGGCCATCACATAATAATTTATTAGTAGCAACTCTACCCTATTTGGGTCAAAGTTGTAGTTCGGTTGCACAAAACGTCTGAAAACGCCACTTTCCCGTGGCGCAAGCTTTTATGGCTACTTTTAGATGGGCACTAGAATTTTTAATTTCTGTTCGAATGAGCCGCATCCCGAGTTTCTAGGATCATTGGTTTGATGGGATAACTCCTGTGAAAAAAAAAAAAACAAAAAACAAGAAATAAAAACGCATCTGTGATCTCCTTTTCGAAAAAAATAATTCTGCGTTTTACAAAATTCCATATTTTTATAGATGAGACCTCGGAACATCTGCAGCAGGGTTATCTGATGTGCCAAAATTGGTTTTGTAATTTTCTTTAAGATCATTTCTTTAAGATTCTCTAAGATTCTCGCTGGCTCGTAGCTTGTGATGCGTAGCTTTAAACTTTATATGGATTTTTACGGTTAGAATCATCATAAAAAACAACTTCTTTTGATGTATCTATTTTTATTAAAACAGTTTTTTTTTAGTTTTGATTATTATTAAAACAAGCAAATGGAATGGTAAGTTTTGGTCTAGTGATTGCGTTAATGAAGATAAATTTTATTTCGTCATTTGCGAGATTAAGGCTTTTGTATAGGAATTCCCTGGATGCCTTATAGATCCCATATATGAAACATATAGGGGATATAACTTCCTATTCTTGACTTCTCCTGGTCGTAAAAAAAATATACGACCAGAATAAAAATTATATAAAATTTTATAGTTAGCTGTAAAAATTATTATTACTATTCTTTGGTCTATTATTATTGATTCTAAGATTACCTTAAATTTAATGCTTTCAGGTGGACAACATTTTCTATCACGATGTGGAGGTTCTTACAGTGTCTCTTGTAGATGTTCTTGTCCAGACCACACTAAGTGCTATTGACACTTTCGACCCCAACGTGGTAAGCTATTATTATTTATATACAAACCTTAACAATAACATCAACAAAAAGAATAAAAAAGAATGAAGAAAATTATTATTATTAATTTAATTGTTATTAATAACTATTATTATTATTATTTTTTATGTATTTTATTATTACTATTATAATTGTAAATACTATGCTACTATTACTATTATTATAATAATTAGAAAATAATGATAATTATTGTTATTTGTATACAAACCTCAAGAGTAACATCAACAGAAAGAATAAAAAAGAATGAAGAAAAATTATTTTTATTAATATTATTATTGTTAATAATTAATAATAAAATAACTTTTTATTTTATTATAATGGTTATTATTAATATAATTATAATAACTAGAGAATAATAATTATTATTACTATTAATATACAAACCTCAACAGAAGGAATGAATGACTGAAGAAAAACAAACTGCAACCGAAAGACTGCTCAAAAGTTGAATTCTGCGCGAATTGAAATCTGCCCTCTGCCGAATTGATTTCTATTAATACGACTGATTAATATTTTTTTTAAGAGAAGGAATGTAGCCCGAAACTCTTTGTATTAAAAAATTAAAATTCGAATTAAAACTTCGAATTAAAAAAAACAAAAGTTTTTTGAGGGAAGTAAAGAACGAAGTCCGTATGGAGCGTATTGATATCGCACGTATCGATGTCGGAGGTATCGATATCGGGTCTTTTTTTTTCAATAATGGTTTTGTACTTTCCATATGATTTTTCTTTTTATATTAAAAACGGGCAAAGATTAATTTAAAAAAACAAAGTTTTTCTGAGGGAAGTAAAGAGCGAAGTTTGAACTTAAAACTAACAAAAATTATTACTTCACGGCCTATCTAACGTGCATCGATAAATCCAGTGCAAATAAACCAACTGGTGATATTTGTTGGTGATACTGATGGTGTTTGTTGGATAATAGAAAACTAGCGTTCTACTGAAAACACATTAAAGGTCAGAGAAAACGCAGCCGGGTCAAGGGCGTAATTTTGTATGGGACAGAGTTGGCATCTGCCCCTCCCAGACCTCAGTTTGCCTCCCCTCGCATCCCAGTTCCCCCCCCCCCCCCCCACCTCCCCGCTGAAATTTAGTTTCTCCAAAAATCTTGTAAAACTAAGGTAATCCTGCATAATTCAAGCCTTCATAGAAACGGGTGAGTTTTCTTTAGTATATCTTTACCCTTTTCGTTACTATGGGGATTGTTTTTCAGTTTTCACTGTCGTTTTCACTTTATTTGGGAAACTTGGCTCCAACGTCGCACCCCCCCCCTCCCAGGATTTTGACGAAATTATGCCCCTGGTAGGGGCATGGATTTAGTGATCTTCTAAGAATGTAGTTGCAAACTATTAACTGGATTACCTCTATTACCTTTTGAATCAAAATTCTTGACAAATTAAAAAAAAATAAGTACATCACATTTACAAAAATAGTGAATTATCTGAAGATAATCATATAGAACGTACAAAACCGTAATTGAAAAAAAATATTCGAGCAGGAATTGAACGCTTGACATTCTTATTTGAAGTCTAACTCTCTACTAACCGAACCACGACTCTGTTAATCTAATTAAATCTATTAGTGTTTGTAGGACCATAATTGCGTAACTGATTAAGGGGGTGTGGAAGACGAACGTATGAGAGGTGTTCTTGTAAACCTTCAGTCAAGGGTTTTGGACCATAATTATCGCAATGACGCCATTTTATACTTCCAAACTTTTCTACTTAAGAAGTGGCACCAAAAGGGTTTATTTTTAGTGCTATATCAAAAGCCCGTAGGTGTGTGCAATAGCTTTCAAATAAGCCATAAACATCATACTAAAAGGTTCCGGTAGCCCACTAGCCCCAGCTTTTCCACTTGAGACATGGCACCAAAAGTGTAATTTTTAGTGCCATCCGGCAATTGTAGATGGTGAAATGTATAGAAAGAACGTGGGTATAATCAATAGCTTTTATAAGAGCTATTAAACATCTTTCTACAATATTCTAGTAGCCCGCTAGCCCCATCCCTTGATAAATGACACAAATAGTGTCATTTTTTTGCCAATTTTTGTGCCATCTGGAATTTATAAAAACATGTAGATATGAGAAATATCTTTTGAATGAGCCATTAAACTCTATGATGTTCTGGTAACCTATTAGCCCTGGAAAAAAAGAAAACTAAAAGACGGGAGACAGTGCTACCCATGCAAAAAAGTCATTTCCCTTGTTGTTTCAGGCGAGGGACCGTAATTTACCTGTTCAAAGTTTTAGACTATGCTGATTCCAATGAGGCACTTTCCATTTTGATCTGACGTCATTTTCGGGTGGTTTCAGTTTTTTTTTAAATCATCATGAATTTCTTTTCGCAATTAATTTCTTTTTGCAATTAATTAATTAATTAAATTCTTTTCGGAATTAATTATTCACTTTTAATTTTGAGATGAAACGAAATAATAGTTACCATTCCTGAGTCAGTGTCAGATGACAATTTTTTTCACTTGGCAGTTTTTTTTCAAAACGCATTTTTAGCTTTTGGTTACTATGGGCTGTGGTTCGCTCTTTACTAGATTGCAGCTACAACTGCAATCATGATTATCGTAAACGTGGTTTATCAAATTATCCCTAGTGCCTCTCTTTCGAGCCGTGTCTTTATGTATGTATTTCTTAATTAGATTCCATAACAGTTTATTCTAAGCTATTTAGTGTAGAAACTAAGGCTGCTTATCAAAAAGAACTAAATGATCTAGGTATTCGAAATTCCGGAGGGCTAAAATTAGGTTAGAATTAGAAGATATTAAGAAATGTAGATATCGATTGTGGCGAGAATGCCGCGCCTCCACATCTTCAAAAATAGACGGTACGAATTTATTTTTCAAGTAAATTCTCGAAAATTTGAATCGAAGCTTAGCTCGTTTTTGCTCCGAATCCAGTATTTGCTAACTTTTTTCTCGATTGAGGAAGTCAGGACTTGGATTGTGCACTGAATCAGGATTTAAATTGTTTTTTAAATCGTTACTTTGCATCAAATCAGGACTTGATTTTGCGCTGCGTCATCAAAGTTCCACTTCTTGGCTTCAACTCATTTTCAACATAATCAGAACTTTTATGGTTCTGTATTGATTCCGTTCTTGGCTTTTTTTTTCTCCGCGTCGCCACTTTGTTCGAAATTGCACTGGGTTAGGACTTGGCCCATTTTGCATCGAGTTTTCCTACCACTTTGACTTAGCTCATCTTTTGACTGAGTTAGATCTCGGGCTTGTTTTTTACTGACTCAGTCTCCAGTTTTAAGTTAACGTGTTTTTGTGCTGAAGTTGTGAAAGCTTGTATCCTTCTGGTGTAAATCAAAGAGTGTAGGTAACTTAGCAGAGTGGCAACTGCCGCTAGTCTAAAAAAATGCAAGGGCAGATCTAGAGAAAAATCTTTGGAGGCAGGGGATCCAATTTGACAAGGGCGCCAATAATTTACCAAATTGACAAGTCTATTTAAAGAAAAGACCGAAAAACAGAAATAGAACACGGAATGAGGGTGTCAGAAAAATCCTGAGGGGAGACGTCCAGGGTCCCTCCCAGGCCCCCTGGATTCGCCAGTAATCTAGTGTTTGGTGACACTTTGGCATTTTTCCAAGAATAATTAATTGTATTAGTGTAATTGGTTAATTAGGGTAGCAATATTAGACTAGAATTCAGGTGTAATCAAGGCCGCTTTCAGTTCCTGACAGAAAATTGATTACAGAGATTGAAAAAATACCAAGTGTCGCCAAACGCTAGATAGCATTGGTAGTTTTTTTGGTCGTCACTAGTGCCAGTGCCATACTCTTTGGTCTAAGCAAAGTGAAACTGATCCAGTAGATTGGAGCCAAAGGTGTTGCCCAGAGGGAAAAAGGAACGTGTGACGGGATTGTTGCCTTTCAGTAATTTTTGTCCTTAAAAAAGGCACTTGAAGTTTTGCTTTTCTTTCGACTGAGCTCCCTCCCAAGTTTCTAAACTGTCCATTCTACACAAAGTGACCGGGAAAAAAATATACTTGACTGTTGGTCTAATGGGGTCAAATTTCTGCAGGTGCTCTTATCTGTATATAGAGTCCTTTCTGGGTTTAGTCGTCTTCAAGGTAAGTCTTCCATGGATAAAATCCTTGCCCTTGGTGAGACAACTTGTGGTGAAAGCCATCCATAATGCTAGATGAGGTTGGAGGGGAGGGAGTCGTATTTTAATCAACAGGGAAGGTAATTCTATATAAAATGTTGAAAACGTTTGAAGTGAAATATAAAACGATGTATGACAAAGAAAACAACCGAATATATGACAATAAGCATTAAAACAATTCTACTCTGTCTAACAATACAAAAAAAAAACATTTTGTAAAATCACAGATATTACCAATGATGCCCTTTCCGATGACAGAAAAGGAACAAAGAGGGTGTCCATTTTAAATACCACAAAACAAAAACAATGACAAAACAAATATTTGACAAAACATGACAAAACAATGACAAAACAGTGACAAACAAAAACAAAACAAATATTTAGGTATCTGATTAAAAAGTTCTAAAATTTGAAAAAATGTTACAGAAGAAAATTAAGAGAACTACTAAAACCCTTCCCAAGATCCTGATATATCTTTTTTGTTACCTTTGGCCTCCCAAAAGGGCAAAAATGTTCAGAAATGCTGTTGGAATTACTACAGCCCCCCCCCAACACATAGGAGAAAATTATAACCTAATTATAAAGGAAAGAAAAAAAGTTTTATTGAATTCACTCAATTACTTCAATTAAACCACTCAAAAACGCATCAACATATAATTTGCAGATTTCGATTTCACAGGGATCATTGGAGGCCTGCTTTCTTGGGCTGCTTCAATTGCTTAGTGAATGCCACTACGACCGTTTTTGGGAAGAGTTCGGTGATCGAAGACTTTTGAAGAGCTTTTTATTCCGATTTTTGACATTAATCAACCACATCATAATCAATCCAGAAGTGTTTCCATCTGACTGGTTCGTGATACGTCTGGCAGCTAATGGTGTGCTCCTTCGGGCAATTAAAGAGTGCAGCAAGCCGTTGATCGACTCTTTTCTAGATGCTGGCTACTCTGAACCGCAAGTAAGTTGTCAATTCCTTGGAAGCAATTAATTTATATTTACGTTCTTTATTCTAATCAATCCTGCTTCGCTCTCTATACTTTCTATACTTTCTCTATACTTTATACTATATACTTTAAACTTTCTCTATACTATTACTTTCTCTATACTATTTACTCTATATACTATATATACTATATATCTATATATCTCTATAGTAATAGAGATATACTATATATCTCTATTACTTTCTCTATATATACTTTCTCTATACTATTACTCTCTATACTTTAATGCTCTTGTGAATTTGCTTTTTAAATATTTTCTCTTATAGCTCTTCTCGTCTTAGTTTTGTTGTTGTTAAATGGTTCTACTACCCTGTCATTGCAGAGTTGATTGATGCTCTGTTTGGCAATACGGTGCCCAGGGTTCGATCCCCATTATAGCAAGGCTGGACAATAGCCTTGCTACTTGTCCCTGTAAAAAAAAAAGACCCAGAAACTGAAATTTCGATTAAACGTCCTATGTTTCAGCGGAGGATCTTTACCCTTTTAATCTATTTAAACGGTTCTACTGATTTTAACGTAGTTATTAATCGGACCTTTCAGGAATGAAACAAGAAAGGAACAAAAGATAAGAATATTTACAGCTAGTGAGTAGATTAGGAATAATGGAAATATTTTGGCTAAGACCTTTACTTCTCAGTAATTAGTGAAAAAAAAACATTATAAATATAACTCAACCGGATAACAGATGGTACAAAAAAGCTCTGAAATATAAAAAAACATTGTGAAAAAAAAAACGCCGAAAACTGTTAAAAAAACTCAATCTGAGTAAAGAGAAACGAAAGCATCTATAAATGAAAAAAAAACAAAAAAACAAAACAAAGACGAACAAAAATAAAGGATTGGAAAGCTAAGGTTTGGCAAAAAAAGCAATGAACAAAACGCGAAAATTAGAAGAGCAGTCTTCGCACAAGCAAGCTATAAAGGTAATTTTTCTTTCACTATTATACCTAGTCAGAGTTGTCTTAGGGCTTTCTTAAAATGTCAACTATGTAAAAGCAGAATTATTTGTTGACTATTGTGAAGTGCGCTAGACTTCCAGTGCCATGTTCCTTCTGAAGTATTGTATTATTTACAACAAAATTGGTAACGGTTGCGGAGCAACACATTTGACAATGGATACGGAAAAGTTATTAAGTTTGGTTCATGTTTGTAGCGATTTAAATAGCTCCAAAAATCAGTTTTATATGCAACAATAAAGTGGATGCATTGAATACTGTTTGTTTTTCAAGAATGTTTAGTCTTACGTCTAATATTCATGATCATTTGACACGATCTCCTCAATTGGTGCGAAGACCAGCTATGGTCACGTCTAGGTCTAGGTTTTCAATTCGCCATGTTGTTCCGTTAGTTTGAGAGAGTTTGCCAGAGGATTTGATGATTGTTGGGGGGTTTGCAGGAATTTCGTAAGTTGCTAAAGAGCCAGTGTTTTGATGTGTATAATTTGGATGGATTATTCTGGGCAAGTTGAGGAGGGTTTAGTTGCAGCTGAATATGAATATCAAAATGAATATAAATATTATAAATTTGATAGGGGCTGTTTGGAGGTTCGGTGGTTTTTTGGTCCGGTAAGTTGAGCTCTAATTATGCTTTTTTTATTAATTTTTTTTAATTTTTTTTTATCTTCTTATTTGGTATATTGATTTATTAGGAGGGTTTTCTCCCGTACAATTTTACTTCAGGGAATCGAAGATAAGATAAGATAACGTGTATTTCAAGCTAAAATGTGGCCATGTACACAAATAACATACAAGATTAACAAATTACAGCACTCGTCACAATAATAAAGAAAAAATAAAAATAAAATAAAATGAAAACTACTCTCTTCTTTTTGCAAAATACTCATCAAGATATCTTCCCACTAGACAAATAAATTGTGACGACGTACTGTTCAAGGCATCAGGAAGCAGCACTTTATCATTCCCAAATAATTTTTAAATTTTTTTTTTATGAGGATAAGTAACCCAGTAGGGGATCAAGTAGGGTTTCGGCTTTTACCAAAGATGTCACATCAGATGTCAATTGACAAAAAGTTCAAATAAGACACTTAATCTTACCAAGAGCATGAGTAACGAGGTTTAATGGGAATCTGAAATCTCGTTCTAGTAGTACAAATAAAGGGATTCCAGAAAACCATTCTTTGACCGCAATGAAATTTCAGAAAGATACACATCAAAATTAGCAACTAAAAAAGAAACACAGCGAATGGAATTTTGGATTTCTAACCATTTTATAATTGCCTTTTAGAAATCCGGACGAAATGCAAAAATTCAGTTACAGATTATGCAGACATATTTCCATGTTTTATACGAGTACAACATTTCACGATCCAGGAAATTTGGTCATGATAATTGCATGCTAGTTATATTCATCAGGCTAGATAAAGAATCTGAACCAAACCGCATCACGGTGCTAAACTGGAACAGGTTCAAATGGGTGCTTTTTAGGTTATAGGTGACAATAATGAAAATATATTAATTTCAGCTATGGAATCTGTATTTATGTTTAAACGTAACTTTCATTACTCAACCATCACTTCAAGCAGAGGGTTTCGGTGAATCCCGCAAAAAGATGCTTGGCAACGCTGGTTTGGACATGAGAATTCAACTTGGAAGCCATCTTATATTTTGCTGGTCCACTCTTGGTGAGATGTCCTTATTTTTCATTTTTTCTAAAACGAAAAATTTTCCTTGGCAAGGACGGGAAGTTAAATTTACCTAATTAAATAACACTGTATACAGTGGCGGTTATGGCCTCTCTTACGCCCAGTGTAAAAAGTTAATTAGCCCTCCCCCCTCCCGTGTCTGCCATAAAATTTGCCTTTCGAATTTTAGCAAAATTTAATTTATTAAACCAATTATTTTCAGTTTATTAATAATGTATCTGTTTTTATTTTTCAATTTATCATTTAAATTAATTTTTTGATAATTTAAATTATTTAATTATCATTATTTAATTATTTTTCATTCTTTAACTTATTTTCATTTTATTAATTAACTAACAGTTTATAAATTATTTTCATTTACTATTAACACCGCCGCCTGCTTTATTTTAATAATAATTAAATTTAAAATATATACAAAATGTTTGTAACCGTTAGATTATTTATTTGAAATTTTTCGCCCCCCTAAAATATCTGTGCTCAGGGCAATTACCCCTCTTTCTCTCCCCTAAAACCGCCTCTGACTGTATACACAAGGTGGGTATGTATCTAAAATATAAGGAAGATCTACTTTTTACTCTTATTACTCTTATTACTCTATATTCTCATCCTCTCCTCCATTGCTTGTTCTTTTATTCCTGGCAATTTCTTTCAAAAAGTGACACAGAATGGTAAAGAACTTTCAAAAACATATTAACTCTTTCCCTCAGCATCATTACAAAACTGAAATTTTTAGTGGATAATTTCAATATTTATGATGAATATTATTTCTTTCCATGATTTAGAGGCTGAAAAGAAATGGTGATTCATGTCAATAATTTTATTTGTTATGTAAGCGACGAACATAGAAAAATTTTTCTAAATTGTCAAATTTCCAAATTTTCTAAATCACAAACAATCCACATGAAATAATATTCGTAGAATTATAAATGAATATAAATAAAGAAATGATAAAGAAATTAAATTCAGAGATTTATTACTCAAACTAGAGAAAATAGGAGAGAGAGAGAGAGAGAGAGAGAGAGAGAGAGAGAGAGAGAGAGACCCG